>VZRX01008210.1:132711-200689 GCA_013398075.1 Notiomystis cincta
AAGCTGTACTCATCAAATCAGGGGAAAAAAAACCCAATCAAATTAGAAATCTCTAACAGCATGAACTTATCACATACACCCAGGCAGAGAGCTCTCTTGCAACTAGGCATGAGATAAAGATTTTAATTAGCTCCCTTGAAAATTGATGTTTGCATTTGGAACGAACAACAAGTTCATCATCACCTCTTTATCATCCACTTTCCAGGAAGCCTCTTTGTCAGAATCTACACCTAAACCATGAATAGGTGCACACATAAAGCAGTCAAATTATGGTAAATTATGACAAAATGTCATTTAAGAGCGGGAGTGCTTTGCACTTTAAGCTTGGAGTTCCTATTGCCCAATTGGGCAACACAGTTCAGGTAGCAAGTTTTTAGAGTTGCACTTATTTGGAAACAGGAAAACACGGCAACATTGCATCCAACTCACAGCAGCGAAACCATGTTTTCATCAAGAATGATGTAAGATACAACACACATGAAATTTTGTAATTAGTTCAGACAAACAAATGAATAGCACAGCTAATTCCACCTTGGTAGAGGAAAAAGTGCCAGGCCCATGTATTTTTCAATCTGCATCTTCTATTGTTAACTTTCACATATTTTATATGCATATAGATTTATAAACATAAATGCATTAATAACCAATCCATCACTCCAGACTAACCAGGCTGTAGTAAAGATAGCATTTTAAATAATTTTCATTTGTTTTTGAAGTAGTACTTTCTTAACTATAAGGAAGTGCCTTAACTTAACAGGAAAGGAAACTAGTCTGTAGTGCCTCTGTGAAGGTATAGGTGATTCACAGTTTTATAGTCTTTTACTTTGCACCTTAACAAGACATTCTGAAAACAATGAAGTTATGATGGATATTAATATTTCTCTCAAGACTCAAAACAGGAAGTAAATAACCAGATACAAATTTAGTATTGGTTGATTACTTGAGTAGCAGAAGAAAGTTTGTACTCACTGGCATAGCCCCCAGGTGATGAGCTGAATGTCATGACCAAGCACTACTCATGCAGTCTAAATGCAACTCCTGAGGTCATAGTCCTCAAAACAGATGTCACCTACATGCCACCAGCCTCATTTCCATCCCCTTGTTGTTCCACTTTCCAAAGTGCAGCACAAGAAAAATTACTCAACTGTCTTTTCTCCAGATAGTATACAATAAACTTTACAAATATCCCACGTCAATAACTGCATTACCCCCCTTTTCCTTCTTTCTTTGTTGCCTTTCTAATTTCTCTAATTCCTTTCCTTTAATTTACAGCCTGTCAAAGCTTGTCCAGTTCTTGACAATATCATTCCTGATGTATTTGATATCTCAGCTTCCTTCTACTCCACACATTTCTTTGATTTCCCTGAAAAATTCAGCAAACATTCAGTCCACTGTGGAACTCCTCCATCATGTTGTCTGTTGGTGTTTCCAGGTTAGTGCTTTGTGCTTGAATGGGAATCATGCAGGTAAAACTTAGTAGTGACTCTGACTGATAGAAATACAACTTCTTCTAAAGTTTGTGACAGTACATCATTAATCTTATACATTAAAGTACATTAATCTTATTACATAAGATTAAATAAGTAATTCTGTTTCTCACACCATTTCATAGTTTACTTCAGGAATATTTTAACATGGAAAAAATAATACTTGAGGCAAAACTTACTTTCCAGTATAAATGTTCTATTTAAACAGCAGTTTTCTTGACTCACTGTCATGTTGTCAGTCCATACTGAACTGAAACAAATTGAAGAAGTAATTCATAACATAGTATTATTCTCAGCAGTTCCACATGCTGTCCAGGGTATTTAAACATTGTACAAATAATTGCTCAGAAAGGTACAACTGACAGTATGCACAGACTGGCTGATGAATGATAAGGTAGTTTAAGTAAAATTTTGCTTGATTAACTGTTTTGTTTTTAAACCATCTGCACCATATTGTTTGATGTATCAGGACAGATCAAATTGTTCTGTCTTTTACTGAAAACCAGACAAGCTTACAAATGATAAATTCTATTGTATTATGGAACTGATGCCAAACAGAAGAGCTGTGTATTGTGCGATTCCAATTTTCTATTTTTTGGCCAAGTATTTAGCATCAGGCATTGTTATATATGAAACTAATCCAGATATGTCACACACTTATAGCTTTGTGTCATATGGAAGTAATTTTAGTTTTTGTCTCATCTTCAAAATACATTTATTTGTCCTCCTGAAGTACAATTTCTCATCTGAATTTTTTTTTGTCAGCTGGCAACCAAACTGATTACATCTAGAGTATCTTCAGACAGAGGCATAAATGAACAAAGCCCTCTGATTTGAGGCAAAGCATACCTGACTTCCATCATTGTAAATGTTGCCAGTGCAGCACTTCTTTGTTTAAACCAGTAGGTGAGGTATTTACATGTCTTAAGATGCACAAAAGCACCTAACAGAGATTATAAAAACATCCCAATGAGTAAGCACCTTATTTCCAGCAAATTTCATGGGAGTCAGGCATCTATTATAATTAGTAATTTCAGTAAAACCTACCATGTTTAACTTTGGTCACCTCCAATACCTCCAGTACTTCTTAACAATATCCTTAATAACATCAATCAGAAATATCTTTTTCCAAACATCAAAATTTAACACTCAAAGCAATAATGCAAAATTTAAACTAGGGCATGAAAAACTTATTAGCTCTATCTTTTGGAAAAAAAACAGCATCTTAGGCAACCGAATCAGCTCCATCTCCAGGTTTTGCAATTGCAGAATTGTTCCTCCTGGCATGCATGCAGTTTTAGATTATTACCTTTATACAATATAATACAATATAATATTTATGGTATGCCTAAGTTTTCCCTCACCTTCATGTGATTTCAGTATTTTAATGCACTGCTAAGGAAGAGTTACAAATTAATTGCATAGATCACTCTTTGTAGACACAGTATTGTGTCAGTGCTGACATAAAAAAATACTAATGAATTTGCTAACCACTTAGTCTTTCATGTGCACTTGAAGAATTAAGGACCTAAATTAATTTTTTAAGTGTTCCTCTAGTTGTTGGTGAGTTGATTTTTGGGTGGACAAAAGTGAGGAGGGAATTTCTTACTTTGTTTTACGTGAGTTTATTGGATCCCAGATCATTCCCTTCCACATTTTTCCCAGACAATAAATACTCACTCTTTTTTCAGCTCAGTACTGAGATTTAATTAAGATCAGAGTCCTAGCATGCTGGGTACTGTGCAAATATGCAGTCAAAGGAAAGAAAAACATTATAGCAATAAACCAAAGAGTTTAAACATATCCTGACAATGGCACTGGAGAATCAGGACACAGTACCTAGTTACTTAGAGTAAATTGCCACTTTTAAGGCCTATTTCTGTTGGAAAATCTACTGTAATGCCTATCAAGCAGAAACATAGTAGTAAAAATGTTAGAACAAATAATGTAAGCTATAAACTCCCATCCTAATGAAGGTATAAAGACAAAACATAAACAGATAAGAAAAAAATGCGCTTGTTCTTAACACTAGAAGAAGCTTAAGACTGTGTTTTACCCAGGAAGGAAACCATCAGTCTTTCAATAAGCACATAAAGCTTTTCCTTTATTAAAACCTTGAAATGGTATTTCAAGAAACAATATTAATCGACAGATTAAAATGCTGCTTCTGCAAGACCAGCAGAAAAGAATAATACTTCATATTTTGCTGTATGCTATTTAGAATTTCTTTTGGTATTCTGTTCTTTTATGTGCTACAGGAGTATGCAAAGCTATATTCAGTTGAAATGACACATCCAAACAACTCACCTCAGAGGCTATTTAGGGCAAGCATGCCAGCACATCAAACAGGACAAGCCTACAACAGAGAGATGCAAGGACAAGCTCTGCTACTATTTCAGGCTGTCTCTTGTGGAGAATTTAGGTGCCAGTTATGAAGATCATATAAATGTTTTATGTTTTGCACAATCACTATTGATTAATTATGACCTACATTAGCATTCAAAAAGCCTCAGCAGTAAGACCCTGTAAGACTGTAGACAGTCATTTCAGGTGAATTACTGGTGTGATCCTACAGAATGTCGGTAAATAAGGAGTTCATCTCCCCACAATAATTATCGAGGCAGTAGGAAAACAAATGAACAAAATACACAGCACTGACATGTTATCTAATCACAATTTTGTGTTTGTGTAGAGCTTACTTTGAAATGTAACCATTTGAAAATACTAAACCTTCTTCTGATATGGTTATTCTAATATGCATTATTGAATTCATGAAAATAAGGATTTATGATGTAAGATACCTCTGAAGCTTTGGATATACTAATAAACATCACTATTTTGGCATGATTTTGTGTATTCTTTGAATACCATGCTCAGAAAAAAACTAGTATAATGAGAATGTAACATCTCAGGGCAGGATGTTCCACCTTCATTTAAACAGCAGAGGATATGGATGTCCAACAAGCTGGGCTGGAGAGGAGGGCAGTGTGCTGCCACAAAAGCTATTTGCAGCAGTTAATACTGGAAGCTTTCACAAATCCATGACTGGAACTAGAGTAAGCTTTACTCTGACTAACAAATTGCTGACAGCAATTAAAAATGACCCAATTATTTCTGGAAAAAAATAGCTCTTTAAAATTTAAAGGTGAAATAGACAGATGGGAGGAGAAAAAGAGCAAAATGATCATGCATGAAAATTCAATAGCATTTTATTTGAAAACAGAAAAATTGAGTAACATTCTTTATTGTCTTTCAATGAAGGAACAGAATAAAACAAGCTACTGTAATTGTTTTTTAACAACAGGTTTTTCCACAAATAACATTTGTGTTTTAATTACAGTGTTAAAGCTGAGTGAATTTACTTTGTTACATACTGTTTCTTTACAACCATTCTCAATATTACTCATTAAACTGGCATACCATTGAGATAAAAGTGCATTTTTATTCTATTCCCTGAAATCACTGAAACATCTGTATAATTCCTTAGCATTGACTTAACTACTGATGTAGCTGCAAATGTAGTCAGCTGAGCATCTTCACCCTTTTCAGCATAATCTACTATCTTTGTGATTTATGAGAGTACAGGCTTGCACAAGACTCCCATATAGACCCCTATAGCTATAAACCTTTCTATTACCATAACAGGGTTTCTTAGTTGCTGTTATTGATCCTCTGGGAACTTACTTGCTAGTGAAAGGTTTTCCCCCAATGTAACTTAATTAACCCTCAAAAGGAATCCTTTAGAAACATTTAAAATTATGAGAACAACAAATCACTTATGGAGAATAAATTCTCCCGATAAAAGTAAGTTTTTCTAGTAACAGATTCTGTGACACAGCCTTCATTAGTTATTTTTTGTTACAAATGAAATTTCTGAGGAAAATATAAAAACCCAAGTATGTATTTCCTAAGTCCTCTCAATGATGCAGAGGCCACAAAAATTCAAAAAACCCAAGTAGTGGTTCCTGACTCTGTTTAGAGCCTCAAAACATAGAGACTAAAACACAGTGTCTGCAAAGAACTGCATGTATTAAAGGAGTCAGTAGTACTACTAGCCTGGCCAAATCCTATTCAGCACAAAGGCTGTGGAAATGAGCTAGGTAGTTCTAGGTATGATCAAAACTATCCTTATATTTATTCTTTCAAATCTTTTTTCTGGGACATGTACCCCCTTTCACTGCTAAATTCATCTGCTGCTTCTTGTCTTAAACTGAACTCCTATGCCACTGGCATCTTTGGTCATTATATACACTAAACAGCACAAATGATGGATTTACATTTCTTGACCAGGTGTTAGAGCAGCCCCATAGCAGGAGCTGCTGGGAGCTCCATGAGATTCTCAAACAAGAACAAGAGCTAAGCTTCTGTTTTAAAGTTTTCATCCCCTTACTCTGGATGTTTGGCACTGTCTAAAAGATTACACAACCCGTTTCCTTTCACTAGAACTTGCTGAATTCTTTTCTACCTCTCCAGAAGACACCAAAGTGTCTCACCATGGTTAACTGCCTAGGAGCTACATGGCCAGCACAGCTCCAACACTTTTTCTGGGAGGAATGAGCTGGTACTTACACACACACACACACACACACACACACACACACACACATACACAGAGCTCTCAGCAACCCAAATGACCCATGACCCTTCCTGATCCCTTTCCTGGCCATGCAAATGTAATTAGGCAACACTGTTCCCCAAAATAAGAGAAAATAATTATAAGAATAATTAAAACAATAAAAGGAAAAAAGGCAGGAAACCTCTAAAGAAACCCTATGATCTCTCAAGGCAAAAAGTTCGGGATTTTGCTCTGTGTTATTAAATTAATACACTGAAGACTTTTACAGCATCTACTATCAAAATCCTTACAAAAGGATCTGGAATTTTTCTTAGTACTGAATTATGAAAATTAAAATTGTTTCTTTTGAAACACCAAGCTGACTCAGATTAGTGGCCCAGTATCTGGCGACTAATGCAACACATAATGGAGTATCTGAATTATTTATAAGCTTGAAAGATACTATATTCCTTCCAAAAGGCAAAAAATATCCCCCCCCATTAATTATATCCTACAGACAAAGGTGGTCAACAAAGTTAGCAGAAGTTACTCTAATGTTTGTGTTGGGTAAACAAATAAAAAGTGAATGATAATTAAACTTTGATCTCTCATTCTTTTTTTCCCTTACACCTTTTCACTTAACTCAAACATGGCTAGAATCCTTCACTGTCTCTGTGTGCTCTCAGGTGAATAAATTATTATAGTGCATTAGTATACACTGCCTTACTTTATATTAGACTTCTATTTCACTGTCATTGAAACTGTAGTTGCCACCAGTGAACATCTTTCTCCACAAGGCTCGAAATCTTTTTCCTCTTCCTTTTCTCTCCTTATCTTTTACATTGCTTTGGTGGGAAATTTCCGTCACCCTTCTTCTCATAGCAGGAAACTCAGTTCTACTCCAGTAAAAAACCTAAACCCTATGACCCACCTTGCTCTTGCTTCTCCTGTACAGTCTGTGACTGCTTAGTGATGGCCTTCCTCATGGCTTTTTTTCTTTTCCTCTTTTCTCCTTTTGCATTAACGTCTGCTCTCTGTGTCCAACTTCAAAGTTTTCACTCTCGAGTGCTTCATTTCATCCTTATTAATTTCATTCAACTTATCTGGGGAACAGTCTCCCAACTAATACTGGACTGATATTTTCCATTTCCTCCTTTCAGTCTCCCAAAACTGTACTTAATCTGAACACTAGGTTGACTGAAGACATAAAAGAGAAGTTAATGTGTTCTTTTAACACAGACTGTAATATGAAATCTGAAAACTATTCTTTTATTTTATTTGCACAGGACAGGCTAGACTAAAACCTGAGCAAATAAATTATGCTGCTCCTTCAAGTATCTGCCTAACCTTATGTATAAGAAGTGTATTGTAAGCAAAAAGTTACTTCAAAGTTTTCTGTACAGAATTAAGGTTTAACATCTAAAGGGTTCTGCTGTTCAATTTATTATTACTCAAAAATATTTGGTCTTCATAAACAACTATATGAATATCCATATATCTACATGAATAAAATACAAAGAAGAAAAATGAGAACCATATCAAAATGTAGTGAAGATGGTACAGAATTTAGGACTAGAGTGAAAATATTAAATGCAGGGATGAAGATATGTAACAGGAGTAAAAAATATAAATGATTAGTTAATTATAAAACTAGAAGAAAGGCTCAAGAAGATTAAGCTGAAGGTGACAGAACAGTTTCCAGCCCAAATTCTGAAAGAACAGGAAGAGGATATTTCAGGTAGCAAGATCATTATCTTGTCCTATAGGTATAGAAGAGAATAGAATAGCATAGGGCAGCAAAGTAGGAGAGAGGAGAAAGCAATTAGAGCAACAGATGGTTGGAAAGCTTTTCAAAAATGTGTATTTTTTCAAAGCAAGTTGTCAAGAGTAAGTGTATTTAATTTAAAGACATGCAGGTCAAGGGAGGATGAGTAGGCAGATCACACTGTATCAATTCAGTAGCTATCTTCAAGGTTCTGGGGATTATTAGACACTGGAAATGTGAGAGACCTCACATATCTTAAGTTCAGATACGCATTTTTCATATCATGCCACATGGGAAATCATTACTCAATTGAAATAAAATTAGGATTAATATCAGAAATATTAGGTCAGTAAGTAACTAAAGGGGAAATTAAAGTGGTTACTGTTAGAAAGTTTCAGGCTAGAGAGAAGTTATTAAGAGAGTTCCTCAATGACCAGTCTTGGGAGAAATCTTGTTATTTTCAGAACTACTTTAGCCAAAGTGTCAGTACTATATTAGTGATCTATCCTGGTAATTCATTTTTGGGGAGATAATCAATACCAAGGAGCATTGGGATATCCTTATGCAAAGAACTGACTGACCTTGAGAACACAAGTAACACCAATGAAATAAAAATCTAGCATATAAATGGCAAGGCCATCCCCCTAAGGACTAATAAAAACGTTTCTTCTATAAGCCAGAATTTCATCAGTTAAAAATGACCGAGGTGGAAAAGGATAAGATTTAAATATGAGCTGTTAGTGTTACATGAACAATGCAACTCTAAGATGCATCAAACAAGATTTCTCAGGAGGGAAGGAAATACTGATATGGGCAAAATCTAATCATTGCTATCTCTAAATTGCCACAGAACTCTGTTCACTCATGTTAAAGAATGATAAGCTTAAATTGGAAGAGGTGCAGAAAAGAGGTGCCAACGTGATCAGAGAAATGGAAAATCTATCTGACAAAAAGAGACTGAAAATGCTTAAGCATATCTAGACTGAAATGAAAGTCAAGAGAAAATATGCCAGGCAACTGAATAGTGAAAGGAAGGAAGGAAAAATTATTCAGTCTAGGAGCCACAGCTGCCATAAGAACCAATAAATAAATATAAGGTGGCCATGAATAAAGTTAGACTAAAAAAACATTAAACCTATGAGAATCTGTAACAGCCTTAGAATATAAAACGTGGATGCAGCTCCCATCTCCTTCCCAGAACTACACATGCACTGTACTTTACAAGCACAGAAGGTGGATCAATATGAAGTGCTACTTGAAACAGTAAGGAGCTGGAGTTGGCAGTGATACCTACCTATCTTATGTTTTTAAAATTCCTTAAACATCACCTAGCATTTTTCAGGAGCAGCTATGTACGACGAACAGAAGATAACAGAATATAACTCTTCAGTTTACAGAATTATACACTGCTTTTCCATAGACTAAATGTGCTAATTAAAACAATCTACCTAACTTTTTTGTGGAACTCACTATTTCGTGCCCCTGAGATATTTGTGATCTTTTCACTTCAACTACATTTTATTACTGAAGTGTTAAGTGACATTTTCATATACTTGAATATCAACTCCACTTTATATAAGTCAAAATACATAGGAAAAAGACTATCCAGCACCAGCCATGAAGAATTCAATTTCTGAGATCACAAATCTATAACTTATCCTCATCTCAATGTATCTACATTTCTAATAGTTTAAAGACAGAATAATTTTGCAGGGATAGTAATTCTGTTTTGCTTTTTTTACATAACTATTCAGATGTAGTCTAAGAGATATTGCAAGTTGATGAAATCTGAATGGAGGGGACAAAAGAACCTTATCACTGCACATCTCTACCACTCTTGCATTAGTAGCCACTTTCCAGAACAGGCTCACACATGTCATTTCTTCCTGAGGAGGTAAGAACTGACAAAAGTCAAGTATTTATTTTTTGTTAAGAGAGAGGCTTACTTAACCAAATACATGAATTTAGACAGCTCAGTTACCACAGACCCTTGTGAAGGGATATTTAAAGAGCAGTAACCTTTTCATTCTTCTGAACAGAAATGACTGAAGAGCAAGGAAGAGTAAGTGTCAGCAAGATTTTGGCAGTTCTTTTATGACAAGCTGAGAACTTTTTATTGGACCAAATGAAGAGCAAAGAACTGACTGGGAAAGACATTTTAGAAGAATCTTAAGAAGGAATTTTCAAAGCTAAATTAGTAATCCAGGTGTTGACTGAACAGCATCCTGACTAACTGCCCCCAGTTCAGCCAAGACCACGGTGCATTTTCCCATTTTGTATACATTTGGTATTGCCATATTAATGGAGCATTTACCAGCCTGGCAGTGCTCTCTGCTCCAGGCACCTGAGTGAAAGGACTGTAAACTGCTCCAAAAACTAGTAGGCAAATTCATACACTATTATTAAACATCCTTCTTTTAAGTCAGTTGTGCATTTCCCAGAAAAAGCCCATGCCTTACATACAGTTGCCTATTGCAAAAGTTGCTTACATTATTTTGAAGTTATTTAAACTTTATTTTTACTAAATTCATAAAAATCCACCTATATAAAAAACAAACAGATGATGAATTAACAGTAGTGATAGAGTATGTTTCAACCCTAGCAAAATGTAAATAAGGAAAGGCAACATTAATAGCAACATCAGAGATCCACTGTTGCTACAAAAATACAAAAGGGAGAGTAAACAACTATGTACAAACTACTTCATTCAGAAAACAATTATCTGTGGCAGTGTACACCAAGTATACTGTCTCCAACAGTGCCCTACAACAAACAGGTATTCACACTGGTGCCACCTCTTTTAGTATGCCACTTATTACAGTTATCTCCCAACACTTCCTGACAGCAGTGTTACCCAGCATTTATAGACGGTAGGGGATGAAAGGATACAGCTCAGTGCCTCCAACTCAGCCGCACTAAATAAAATATTACTCGCCCTCCTTTACCACAGAACTGGCAGGAACTATTTGAACTTGGCTCACAGAGACATCCATCCTAAGGAGAGCCTTGTGTGAGTCTCGGATAGGTGCAATGAGTTTAATGAAAGATGTTCTGCTCCAGCAGGGCCCAAGGATATGTATCAGCAGCGACGCTGAGGTCACTGCGGTGCCTGTGACGGGAGAGCTGTAAGTGCTTCTCTTTACACTCGGCTGGCTGCATTTCTCCCACCCCAGCTAGGATCTGTCCTGCACCCACGGATGGCAGTGGTGTCACGGGATGTGCTGCTGTGCTGCTGCAGACCCTACGTGCAGAGCCTGCCATCATTCCCAATTTCTTCGCCGCCCTTGGGCTTTTCTGCACCGGCCTAGAGAGAATTTGATAAATTAGAGCTTTCATGAGATTATTTGAGAGCTGAAAAGTACAGCTTGTATATTTAAACTTGGAGCCCTCCAGAATCCACTTTCTGTTTATTTATTTTTTTTGTATTTGCTCTGAATGCTACCTTCCAGGTTGTTCACATCTTATCCCCAGCCATCTTGCTTGCAAGTGCAATAATGACTCGGATCCTATATCCCCAGAAATGTAGAATGATTAAAAAGCCACTTTGATAGCTGAACCCAAATTTACATTTAAATGATATTACTTTAAAAAAAAACCCTGTCTTGTTATCGTAAACCTATTAAAACGTTCAGTTTTTATGTAGCTCTTGAGTATTGACTTAGATCCATACTCAGCTGCTCCATTTATTAAAATCTGCCATTTCATCTGCAGGATTTGTACTTGCAACTTAATCAAGATCTCTTAACTAAGTTAAAAAAAAGGGTGCTGGATAAATATAATCTTAGGTACCATACACTGCTCAGTGTTTTCCATATAAATCTTTACATCAGTATTGCTGAGCAAAATGATGAGGGAACTGCATTTACTTCTGCTGTCACTTAAGTGTTCTATCTTATTTCTGGCACTTTCTAATCAGCTAATTGGTTTCGACCTTGTTGGGCTCTGCAAATGCAGCCCATGCAACAAATTATACAAAGAGAGCAGCTGGTCCCATAATGTTATTGTACATTGCTTCATCTCCTGAATGAGATTTATCTCCCTGATCCAGGCTGTCACATGATCTGAGGAAAAAATAATTTGGCGACTTTTTTTTTTTTTAAACTAAGGAAAATGTGTAAATCACAAACAAAGAACTACTTCCACTAAGTGTAGGAACACTGTGAATGTATTTAGTACTCACATTTTTCTTAGGACAGTAAGAAACTAATTTGTCTCTTTCCTGAGCCTTTTAAATAGATGATGTTGTTATCTCAGGTGACATGTCAGCAGAAAGCTAACATGCAGTAGAGGCAGTACACAATACTAATGAAACACTCCAGAGGCAAATCTGGTACACATTGTCACTAATTCAAAGTTTATGGTAGGTTTTCTTATCAGTGAAGCCACCTTTTCCATTTTCTCTTTCTTTACTGGCTTTATCCATATTAAGCTCAAAGGAACAAGAAAGCTCTCACACATGGCTTGCTGAATATTGGCATGATTAATACCTGCTCCCTGACAGCTGTTTGAATTGAGGTGTTCTCTGACTGTAAACAATCTGGACTGTGTTTGTACCGAGGTCTGGCTTTTGAGAAAGGCCTCTCATATGCACAAGGGGGTAGCAGGAGACAGGGGGTGCAAACCCATTCTCCACACTTGTCCTACTTTCTACAGTACCTGGCGTGCCACAGAATAAGCCTGAGCAGTCAGGATCACAGCACAAGGGCTTTTAAAATAATGTTAATTCTGAACTAGCATCAGGTGCCAACAATTTATATTGCATTTAAAAAGTGCTGTTAACTCAACATCAGGAGGCAGTTGTAGCTGAAACACAAATGGGCCCCCACTGATTACATAGGACAGTACAAGGGCCAATAATTTAAAAAAAAAAAAAAATCTGGCTAATTAGAGGCCTATGGCCTGAAGGTCACCAAAGATTTCCAAACAAATCTAAATTGTCTTTTTAATGCAGTCATCACAGCATCTCCATGATAAAGGTAAGTATTGTTGCCATTTCCAGGAAAAATAGACAAGAAAGATGGTGGCATGAGGGGACCCCATAATATATGATAGCAATCCCAACTTTTTATAAGCAAGGGTGCTTTTCTTCACACCTCTGTCCAACCAGGATGTATCTTCTGCTCTTTCTCTTGCCTGAAGGCAGATCAGTCACCCAGGTGGATTAAGAGGGAGGAGCCCTATGCCAAAAGAAGCTGTTTCATTGACCACATCCTCTCCTATTCCCTGTAAATTCAAATGGGTTGCCATTCATCACCAAATGGAGGCATGTGCCACCACGGTTTCCACAAAATTTAGCTGGAACTGATGAGTACTTAGAGCAACTCTTGGGGAACAAACCATACGATCACAGTTAGTTAGCTCTCTAGCAATTAATTTGACATGCACTGTTTACATCAGAACTTGCAACAAACCTCCAACTGCACTACTGGTGCTCACCTCAGAGTATCTTCACATGACAGAAGGAATTACACATTTTTAAGGGACAATTTATCAATTATAGCAATTCACAGCAGACAGCCCCCAAATACTGCTTCAGCCACACAGTTACACATCTTGATCTGATTTTTTTCTTCCCCCTGCTCCCCCCCCAAAAAAAGCTGCTGATGGGCTGCAGCACCTGACTTTCCATGATACAAAAAAACAAGACTCATTTTCCATGGTGCTGAAAAGCCAAATCTCTTTAGGGAGACAATGTTTCCTCCTATTGCATCTCCTCTTCCTCTCACCACATCACGTGCACACTTCAGAAGCACAAGACACCTTCCTGTTTTGTGCTGAGTATCGTTTTTTGCTCAATTTCTAATCAGCCATTTGTTAAGGGAGCTGCAAAAGCACACAAAGGCAGCAGCTGTTCCCTCGCTGCTGCGAACGTGCAGCTCCGTGAGCAACTGCTGTTTGAGGCGCTGTGCAGAGGTGGCTGGTGATGCTCACTGAGGCCCCCCCAGCACCCCAAAGACATTAAATTGCTATCAGCACTTTTTTTTAATACAGGCATTGACCTCAGGAATGCACAAAACCTTTTCCAAATGCATTACTTTATGAAGAGTATAATTTAAAGATGCAGAGGGTGCTTTAAAAAATGTAAAACTTTTATTTTTTTAAAATATTCTGATTTGCAGAAGAGGTTATTTTACTATTTGGTAGTTTTCATAAGCACAAATCAAATATAATTAACAAAATTATGTGTAATACCTAATTCAGATACATCCACCAAGAAAGCAAAACTAGAGAGCATTCTACACCTCAACTTAAGGGTACAGAAACATATTAAGTAATGGACAAAGACCCCAAGAAAACTAAAATGAAACATCTAGGCTGATACTCCATCTCATTACATCTCGCAACACTTCAACAGTTTTTAAATAAACAATACCTATTAAATCTGATTTTCCCAGTATTTAACATTCAGTTTAAAAAAGGGAGGGGGAAAATCAAGTTTAGATGAAAGTGCTCTAACATACATGGATACAAATAAAGGTTCTAAATGGAAGTTGTTGGTGTGATGCCCCTTTAAGGGAGCACCAACTGAACATGCTAAATTAAAAGATCCTGTAAGATTTCAACAGAACTTTCAATACTTTAAGTAGCATTATAAGGGGTTTTCAAATAAAACCATTTGTTCCTTTCCAAGTAAGAAACCTGAATTTTTGTGCTTTGCTCCTGTGAAGACCCCTAGTGTCAGCAGACCCCTCCAAAAAAACAAGACATATAACAATACAGATTAATTTGAGGTAACCTGGTTCAAAGCTCTACTACTCAGGAAATGAAACACTAATACAGCTATTCAGCTGCCAAAGAAGAAATATGATCCTCCATTTAAAAAAAAAAAAGCTAATGTGGCAGATGAGATCAGTGTTCATGTGAACAGCATTTTTTACTGGAGAGATACTATTTAAATGCATATCCCCTTGTTTCCTGGTTTAGTACTTCAGCTGGGCTTAAAGTTAATACTGGATTTGTTAATTTAAACCCCTCTTTTTTATAGAGTATGTTTTACAATGAAGTATCTCTAGATAAAAGATACATAACAATGTTACCACTGTGAAAAGTCCCCTAGAAATTACCTAATAATGGGCTTTAGTGTGTATTACTGTGCAAAACACTGAGTAAAACATACAGATTTTAATGAGAATTTAAGTATTTCCACTGTATCTTCTATAGGCTTTAAAGTATTCATCAAGCAAAATTATTTGAACACTGTGTTGCCTTTTACTAATTCAGCTTATTTGATAGCAGCAGATCAAAATTATACATATTAAATATACATATGTAGAAAGCAAGATATTGAATAGTGAAATGTCTGAAATGCTAAATTAAATCACAATAAAATTTGCTGTAGGACATGAATCCACACGCATTTTGAATTTAATGAGGTAAACTTACATAAAAATGCATGCAATTGGTTCATAATCTATGCAACCTTCAAAAAACTGTACTTACCTACATAATTGCTGCTATTGATAATTGCAGGAAAATATAAATTAAAGTAACTCATTTTGTAAGAGGAATATTTTGTATCTAGAAAAACATCAGTCACCTATACAATTCTGTATCCCTGCACATCACAAATAGGAAGCAGTTATGTTAATTGTTAGCATTTAGCACTACATTATGTATAGCAAACCTGTAGTTAAGTACCTGTTTCTAGAGCCTTTGTGAAGGCTGTAAGTGCACATGTCTAGCAGTGGTCAATGTCTCAAATGACAATCCTCTCTGGCATCTTTAGGTGGTGCCAGGATGGCAGAGTGAGGAGTCAGCCCAGTGCCTTGGACTGGCAGGGCTCCCTTTACAGGAACCACAGCAGTGCTCTGAGACACCCTGAGCAACACAACCAGAGCTGACCTCAGTCAGAAAATGCCTCCTCTGCCTGGAAAGCTATCCTGCTTCCCCTGGGAGGCCTCAGGTGATGGACTGGAAAGCAGTGTGGAGCAGCTAGAGCAGCTGGCAGGACACCCTCCTCTCCCACCTCCCTGGCAAAAGGGACTCCCACGAGGTGTTTGAACTCCACTCCTTCCTCCACACCCTCCTGATTAGCACAAGGGCACAGGCCCTCCATCTTTAGGAAGGAAATATCATTTTTATCTGAGTACTAGAAAGCCTTGAGTGGCTCTGTATGAGACCAAAATCACAATTTTTGCCATTTACGCCGGCTGATATAATGAGGGAGAGAATCAGCCCCCTAATGCAAATGATACTATGCCACCTTCAGAGTGAGGGACATACATAAAACCTAAAATGTATTCTCTTTGAGTGACAATATAAATAAAATTATGCAAAGAATGTGCTTGTGACGGAAGTAATTTTTTGGTGGTAATTTCTGAGGGGGAATGTTGCCTAAGCAATAGCCTATAGGGTAAGGTCGTAGAACTAAAAAGCCTCCCTTTAAAAGGCAAAAAACTGTAATAAATTACAGAGTTACATGAAGTTTACTGAGTTTCTGGCATTGTTCCAGCAGAGCTATAATCCACTCTGGCTGCCATTCTTGTTCTAACACTCATTTTTGTACAGAAACAGAGAAAAAGAGCAGCGTGTTTTCTCATGTAACACGTATGCACAAATCTCACCCAGATATCCCTGAAATCCACAGTTCTTTGCAAAGCAAAACTCACACCTGCTATCTGAAGTCTTTTAATAAAAAATGCAACAACATCTAAACATCAGCTGAAATAGTCTCCTCAGCCTCTATATATAACTCCCATCCCAAAATCTGGTTACCTTGAATCTGAGAGGATTTGCTATATTTGCTGTAAAAACAGCCCATCTGCCACAGGATGAGCCAGGAGCCCCCCCTCCCACACACACACACAAGATGAAATGTCTTAAACAAACATTACTCATTTATTAGAGAAAATGCACATTGGGTCATGTGATTCACCTTTTAAAGAAGCTGCAAAATAGTTACTCTACTTCAACACCTCCCTCTGTAATGCCACTGAAATAACCACTCAAGTTTAATAAAATATTTACACTCTTTAAAACGTTTCAGCCGTTTCAATATTTTTGAAGATGGAAAATTATGGTTAAGGGAGCATCTTTAAATCTGAGAAATATTATATACTAGGTCAAGCTCAATAATAGATGAAATTGTACATACTGTTACCAAATTTTAGTAACAAATCTTAACAGAGATATGATGAATTAAAATACTAATTTGTACTTGCATTGTATTTCAACAAAGTATATTATATATGAATATTAAATTCCTGACAATCCAGTGACTCATGTTGAAAAGGCTGGCTTTTGCTGCTTCTGCTACTTACATAAATTGAAAAAGCAATATAAAATATTATTCATTTAATGAAGCTATTAAATAAGGCAACAAACAAAAAGCTAAAATAGTCCTTGAGAGTTTTGTAAATAGGACTGAAGGGTGTTAAAGAGCAGGAATTAAAAAGTGAACAATATTGACATCTGCACTTCAGGTTCTTTTTACAGTCAGAAAGGAATAAATATAGAGGATGGTTCATTTGGCTTAGTTCAAGAATCTGCTTTAGGTTAACTGACTTTAGAAAGAAATGTTTCTCTTCTCTAAAAACAGGTGGTAGATCACAGTCGGATGGCTGCAGTTGTAGATGTTCAAAAGTTAAGTTGAATTCTACCCACTGTTTCCAGATGATAGCAAAAATCCCACCCCAAAACACAACACTCCTTCTCTCCCTAAGAAATTGAAAAAAAATATTATTGATAAGGAGGATTTACTTAGTTTAAGAGCAAGACTTTGGTGCAGTAAGATCACACAGATAAAAGGTCTTCTCCCTTCACCCAGGACAGCAGACCCAGCAATGGACTTAAATTGCAGCCATGCAGATTTAGACCTCTAGTTAGGAATAACTTTCTAATGGCCAGCTAATTGCTGTCTAAGCCTAAACAGACTTCCTAAGAAGGCTGTGAAATGTCCAACCCTCTGAATTTTGCTAAAAGAGCTGATAACCCCTTGGAAATGATTTCTGTTTATAAGGTAGGGGACAGAAAGAAAGTGTCTTCGTAATTCCTCTGCTGTAAGAGCTGTTCTTGGGTGATGGGTTCCATGTCCATCTTACATACCTACTGCCAGTCACTTTCCAAAGCCCCTCAGAAAACGCTGCTACTCCACCTTGGCAGAACCATTCCAGCTTTCAAATCCAGTAGAGAACTTGAGGGCCCACAAATGCGCAACCCATACTTTTTTTTAACGCTGTTCAGTGTCAGAAACAAAGGCAGCATGCCTAATTTCATTACAGTGTTGCAAATTAGCCTCCTTTAACCCAGCAACACTCATTTGGCACAGTGGCTCCGTTTTCCATTAACTTTCCCTAATCATATTCCAAGTCCCAGTAATGATTTAATACCTTGTGTTCATTGCCAGTTTTGCTGCTGCCAGTGTTTCACCTGCCTTCTTCCCTCTCTCCCAACCCCATCATCAACAGTCTTGGCAAGGCACAGTTAGGAGAGTGCTTACCCACCATTAACACTTGCTTCATGTCTCCAAGTCTCAAGGAAGCCATCAAGTCTCCTTGAGTCGGTGAGCTTACACTCAATTAATTCCAAGAGCACTGAAAGTCCTTACTTATAGCCACAAGAGGCACTATTTTGTCTTTATTTCCTCCATGCCAATAAATTTTCATGAACCAAACACATTCACTTTTCTTGCCCTCTACCAAAATGTCATTGGAAAACTGGAAAAATCCCAGTAGAAAAGTTACATAAGCTAAAAAATGCTTCTATTTTATCTGAGAAGTTTTTTCTTAAAAAAGCAAAAAGCACAAAAAAAGGGGGGAAAAAAGCAAGCTTTGATGTCTGCTTAACAGTGCTTTGAGGGCAACTTTGCATTGCATTTCTGTCCAATTCAAACTGCTCTTATTTGCTTTTAAGAGTGTTGATCATCAACAGTAATTATTGTCCTTAATCATCCCTGGTTTCTCCCTCTTTTCTCTTTCCATCCTTTTGCCACACAGGGATATTTCTTGTTGCCTTACTTTTACTCCCTTCTCTTTCCAGCACTGATTTTGACACAGTATCTACACATTTTCCACCACTTCCACTGTTAGAACTGACTTAAGCTCTTGGGAAACAATTACAGTAAAAAACCATCTGAAGTATTTTGGAACTAATGACACTTTTTTGGGAATTTGATTAAGAACAACAGTATGATGATAACCTACAGACTGTACAAAAATCACATGCTTTTTGTGACTGAGACTCAATACCTAAACCATATGTTTTTTACTGAATTATTAACCTACACTGATATTATGCCTCACAATGCAGAGAGATATAACCATGACAATCTTTGGTTTTTTGCACCTTTTACTTTTGCAATTCAATCTGCCTCCTCAAACTCTTCACTTTCTACAACAGATTAAGTGCTCTTTCAACAAAAGTAGGAAATGAATGTATTAGCTATCTCAGAATTCCTTTTAACACTTCTATTAATGGAATTTTGTAGCTGTTGTGTGTCTTGACTGTATCTTTCTACTCAGCATTTTTATATGGTGTGTATGACTACAGGAATGAATCATTCATTTCCCTCTGCCCCCTTAACATTAGCTGTGGTTGGTTGTCTGTGTTCCTTAAGGTGGTGGAAAGAACACTTAATGATCCTTCTACTGGCATTTGTGCTGTTACATCCAAAATGGGACCAGTGTGCAACCACTGACAACAGAAATTTTCCTGTATCATGCTCAGAATTAGTCCCAGGTGAAACTGAGTGACTTAAAATAAACCCTAAGAACTAATCTGGGCTCAACTGAAGCAAATAGTGGTAGTTATAATACTTATTTAAAGAAATTAAGTACTACTTGTCACTCCATTAGTAGACTAAAACAAGCATGACAAGAAATTCTAGTAGAAACCTTCTGCATCTTCAGAGAATAGCAGAAACTCTAAATGTGGCGGAGTAATTCTGAATACTACACATTTTATTAGATCTTGATAGGTTAAACCTCAAAGGGGAGCACAGTGAAATCTGCAAGACTTTGCACTAATACTTCAGATCTTATAAACAGGTATTTCCATCTTTCACTTCAGTTCTTAATCGAATCTCTACAGGAAAACAAAAAAATCCCACATTTTATTGTGTACAAAAATACAACAGAGTAAAACATACTATAATTTTTGTACAGGTGTGCTGCAGGGAAACCAAAGAGAATGGGAATAACTCCTCTGCTGTTACTGTGAGGAAGATAGTATGGCTGCCTATACTAGCTCTGAGAAAAAGTGATTCAAATTTCCCTTTCTAAGGTATCTAATGACTTCAAGACTTTAAGCAATTTTGATTCATGACACATGTGTCTCATTGAAACACTACTCGAAAGACCAAAGAAGCTACATCTGTTTTGCTCAGCTCTCAGTTGGGTGAATTTGTTTTCTCAGTCGTTTCAAAATGGAGATATGACATCTTTACAGAGCCCTGCGAAAAAAACAGTGGAAATCAACCAGTCAGTTCTTTGGGTTTTCATTTCTTTGTGGCACCTTTTGTGTTGACTCCAAGGCTGGAGTAATAGGAAGCTAAGGTCATAGTCTTATACCTGGATAAATTCCAGGGCTTTTCCATCTTAGCAGTATGGGTAAGGACTATAATGTTTACAAGCAAGTAATAGCTTCCAAAGTAGAAAGGAGGGTTGTTCCATAAGGGAGTTTTCCCCTGGAGACATAAACAAAAACATGAGCTAGAGCTTTTCCAGCAGCACATGCTAGATGAGGGACCTTCAATAAACAGTTGATACAAAGAGGGTCACTGCAGTCTCACAGGCGGCTTTACAGTGCATAATACTATA
Source organism: Notiomystis cincta (assembly GCA_013398075.1). Taxonomy (NCBI): domain Eukaryota; kingdom Metazoa; phylum Chordata; class Aves; order Passeriformes; family Notiomystidae; genus Notiomystis; species Notiomystis cincta. The sequence continues at coordinate 153,274 of VZRX01008210.1, forward strand.
ATTCTTGTCAAGGAAAGATAATAGGAAAACCTGGTATTATTAAAAAAAACATTGACTTAGACATACACACAAGTCACAGCAAAGGCACACTTCAGAAATTTATATAAAAGCACAGAGACTGGTAAGTGGAGAGATTCATTCAACTGATAATTCTAGAAAAATTAGAAGCAATTAAAGCCTCGGATTGAAAGAATATATCAAACAATCATAGTCATGGAAGTAATTAAAAGCATTTGATTGCTTCATAATGGGTAGAGCTAATCAAGCTTGTTTCTAATCAAAGTGTTCCACTCATTTGAAAGGTAACAATAAAAAATAGTGAAATTAATAAAGAACAGGTTACACTGCAATGTAGTAGCTACAACCTAGGTAAAATCTGCCTAAGTACATGATCTACCATGCAAGGAGCCAATGTGGATATTCACTGCATCAAAAGGATGAAAAAGCATCTGCTCATCAACAACACAGTTACACACCAGTGAGGTTGCTTTAAGTAGGTCAGGGACATGGAGGAATGCATGAATCCAGATTTCTGAACTACTTATACATCCACCTGTGGCAGCTGGCATTCCTGCCCACAGGCAATTTAACAGACTTTGCCCATCGAGGTAGGGTGGGGAAACTTCTCTGTCTTTCCTTATCTAACTAGCTAGAGATCATTTGGTTTTCATCAAAGAAATATTTTTAATTAATGTGAATGAAGGCTAACCTGAGTACTTTTGCTCTCTCCCTCCCACTAATGCAAAATATAAACTAATTTAATGATGGTGGGCAAGAAAGGAAACCATCCTGATGATGTGTAACAGAACGATGCATCACTTTGATCACAATTTAGATGAGCGCAGGCTCAACCTACCAGGCTTTGCCCATCTTAATGCCAGTGCTATATCACTGACTCTATAATGCTGTACCTTAAGGAAGTTAGAGTAAAAATAAAAGAATAAAACCCAAACAGGTGCATTTTTGAGGTATGCCAATTGCTACACTACCTATTAATCTTAAGAGGGAGGAACACATGTGTTGACTCATAACCAGCATCAGTTCACCCTCCAGTGACACTGATCGGTCAATCCCAAAGCATTTTACTAGGGAGAGCAGCACCACTTTCTCAACATCTCAGATGGAGATGGTAAATAATTTGCCCAGGGTCAGCACAGGCCACTGGTAGAGCCTGGACTGCAACTCAATTCAGTCTCAGCCTGGTAAACTAACAGATCATAAAACTTGATCAGAAAAAAGCATCCAGTGTTTTCTTTTATCATATAACATGTGAAAGTTATATGCATGTTGAATATATATGATGAATCATGTTACAATTCCTAAAGATGTAACAGAACAAAAATCATTTATTATTGATTTGATACTGTTGTTATCATTTGGATTTAAAATAATTAAATATGTATGCTTACTTAAAACAAAATTCACAGAAGGGTCTCTATGAACAAGAATTCTAGTGTATTGCAATTTCTGGGTATAAGTTCTCAGATCAGCTGACACCTCAGTTCCTCTTAAACTAAAAGTACTAGACTGCTACCACCTTTCAAAACAAAACCCTCCAACACACTTTGGAAAATAAACCGAAGCTGGATTAATCTCTATTGTCAGCTACAATAGTATCAGTTTGAAGAAAATGTTAGTGGTTTAGTGCTCAATATTTATGCTCACAAATTGCTTAGCTGAAATGAAACACGTCAGTACTCTTAAAACTTATGAACCATCCTTTTTTCCTTTTTTTCATAGGCCCCTTCTTACAACACAACTGCAGCATAGTACAGAAAGTGGGCAGCCTCCTATGACAAATACAGGTCAGATTAAATATTGCACATAAATACCATATTGCCACCCATTTTCTGGGAAACTTGAAATATACTTAAACCATTTGATGAAGGTGAATGAAAATATAGCAATGTTTACTGAATTAAGTAACCATAGTTACCTGAAACAAAATTCTTATCTAACAAACAGACTAACTGCAATGTTTATTACAGCCTTTCTTTCATCCACTGGTTGTTGCCTATCTGGGATTTTTATGGAATTTAAGAGCGTATCAGCCATGGGCAAAGAGCCACTCTTCATTGACAGACAAGTACGTATTTGTTCCACTCTAAACTTTTAAGCAAGTTCTGGATCTGCTTAGCAAGGAACATAAGGAAAAATACAAGATATTTTACTTGCTCCTTTCTTTGTCTTTATCCCACTGCCACCGTATCCTGTGAACGAAAATCTAGGGTGTCAGTCACTGTAAATGCAGTGTTAGCCTAGCCCAAAGCAGTGAATTATTGTCACACCATCTCTTAATGAGAAACTATACACATTTATTACTGCACTAGTAAACTTACTAATCAAGTGGGATGAACCAGTTCTTGGTCAGTTCCATTCCCATCTCAATTTAAGCACTGGGAACAGGAAAGAAAGATCAAGAAGAGATTACGAATAGAAACATTTCCTATTGCTTGCAATGAATTGTCTGGAATCCTCCTCTAAGTCTCCAAGAGGAGATATGGGAGACTTATCTCTCATCGAGTTGATGAATTGTTAACTGTTTAATCAATGCAGAAAGCAACGTGTGTCTAACAAACAGTCATTTATGTCTGTGAAGGAAGAGAAGGATCTTTATTGTAGTTAAGAAATACACTGATTAAGGAAAAGGACAAGTTTTAGGAGAAAATATCAATCTGCATTGATCTCCTGAAGGATTTCAAGAAGGAAATTAATCAGGAAGATGGATGTAATCAAGAGTTACAGAAATGCAGAATTCTTGGGCAGTTGAGAATCTCAGAAATACAGAGCAAGTCTGCTGGATGAAGGGAGAACAGGGAGAAGGTGGGGAGAGAGGGAGAAGAAGCCTTCCAATGAAATTTTTACAACAGAGAGACCTAGCAATCTACCTTTCATTTCTGCTTTCATACCTTTTATAAATATTTTATAGTCATCTTACAAATATTTCACACCCAGATATCGAGGTCATGTTCTCCAAGTAGCCAAAGAACAAAGTAGCATGTCCATGTTCATGCTGCAAAGGACATGTGAAGAAGTGGTATTCAGCTGGTCCAGAAGAACTGCTGGGCAGTAACCGTGATAGACTGCAAGGCTTCCTGGCATGCAGAATGCCAAACCTGTGAAGATGCCAAGGGACATTTCCACACACTGTCTAATTGCATTATGTTCCACAGGGTTCTACCAAGTATCTTTTGTGGCTTTGAAACTGCTTGGACAGTACAGTAAAGGGAAGCAGCTTGCACTGTCTCAGAGCCTACACAGGATCAGCAGTAGGAGCACAGACCAAAACTTTGCAAAATGACATCTGCAATGATGTCATGTGTAAAAGCTTTCTGCATCATTCCTCTGACTGCATAAGTCACTCACCAGCTGCATGGTTAGGACATGAAACAGCAAAGTGAATAATACCATAATATGTGAAAAAGAATTAAGTGCTATAGCATGAGAATGTAACTGTTGTGTGTACTTGCTTTCCATTTGCAAGCTATGCTTGATGCTGGTTGAGTATAGCACACACATGTAAAAAGGTAACTGGATGATGTTATGCAGCATAAACTATCCTCTGGACCTTAAATATAGGAAACTAAAAAAGAATAAAGGCAGTAAGGCAGTCACATCAACTAAACATTGTGGAATCCACCTTACTACAGTTTGTCTTTGCACAGGAAAACTGTGAGCAGTATTGTAGCACAAATTAATACCAGTTTCTACCATGATCTCACAAGTGTGAAAAAGAGAACGACTAAAAATGTATTTGTCAACAGCACCACAATATTTATTTTACATAAATTATCCCCTCAAAAGCTCAGACACTGGAAATTTCAGTTTCACCTGGACTTTGAAAAATCTAAGTAATTGGACTTCTGAAAAACATTAGTCTCTGAAGAGACAAAGTGTTTATGTTATACTGTGTTCAGTCTGAATTCCAGATAGACTCAACAGCCTCCTACATAATGTAACTGTCCTGGAATAAAATGAGGCTTTTTCTTTCTTTCAGGCATAAAATACAGGAACACTAGAAGCAGGCAACATGTCTCTAGTGCAGCATTTGGGCTCTATTAGTCAAAGTGTTGTATTCCTTAAGTATACATCAGAGGATAGATGTGCACATAAAATACCATATGTCAGTTTCAAAGCTATAATTTACACAGTTATTTAAACTTATGCAAATGAGGACATTAAAGCTGAGACACACACCAATAAAAGGAAATTGTAAGTCAGAGCTGCCACATTGTCCTTAACTTCCTGCGAGTGAGTAGGTACAGCAGAACATATGGCAGCCGGGCCCTCCCACTGTTCCCGCGGCTCCGCGGAGAAGGCCAGATGGGCTGCAGCACCGAGACACGACAGGGCGCCTCGGGAGCGCCGCAGCCCTACCTCGCCCTTCAGAGCGCACAGCTCCTGCCAACCTAGGGAAACGATCCCCAGGATGTGGCCCTTTTTGTCCTCGTTTACTTCTCCCGGTTCTTTTCACAGAGCAGCATGAACTAGAGGGAGGCACTCGCATCCGTTCCCTGACTCAACCTGGAGAATTCCAGATTTTCAAGCCAGGTTCATGGGATTTTCTACCCTGCGACATATTCATGAGGTAGCTTAGTGCAATCAGGAAGATCTCTCATCTGTGAATCATGAGTCCTTTGCCTGTTCCAGCCTGGAAGTAAGGGTCACAGAAGAGTTTCTGTCCTTAAGCCTGGACTCAATCTCCTACAGTTTTCCCATGGACAAAACTGGATATGACATCTGAACAAGAGTTGTGTGTGTCAACTTCGGCAAAGTTTTAAGATCATAACACAGATGATGCTGACAACCAAAGGTAAAATAATACATTAGCAATAAGAAGGTTTGTTTTACAACAGTGACAATTTTACCTAGTTAAACAAAAAAGGTGTTTTTTCTAAGAAATTATTATGGTTATCTTTCCAGCTCATAGTAAAAAGATAGTGGTTTGTTTTGTTTGGGGCTTTTTTCACACAAAGCTCTTACCATTCCAGGTTTTATCTTGCTAAGTGGAAAAAAAAAGGACATTTATAAATTTAGCATTTATAAAATGGCCTCCCTCTAGCGCATACTTAATTTAAGACCTTTAAGTGCTTTTAAATAAAAAAAACCCAACAAACTATTCACGTAGGTCTCTAAATCAAAGGAGACAAATAATGTATAATAAAATCAGGGAGAACAGCAAGAAAACCCCTAGGGATCTAATAAAGACAGATACCATACTGTTAGGGTTCACCTTTTTATTCCACATTTTCAAACAGCAAAAAAGCCCAAAAAGTTAATGCTTTCTTCCAGATGAAAGAACATGGTAGAAGATCATAAACATAGACCTTACCCATGCACCTTCCCGTGTTGTTACTTAAAATTTAGCATCATTTTACTAAATTGCTTTAGTGAATCCATCAATAAGAACAGCAGAGCTGCTATCTTCTGAAAATCCCTCAGGTTTCCTGAGACTGTCTACTTACTCTTCTCAGCATTAAACTGTCAAAATCTTAAAGCTTTACAAGACATCTTAATTCAGACCTATAAATTTTACTTGACCATATTTGAAAATGAATAGGTTGACAACTGCTATTTGTTACTGTGACTGCCTGCTAGGACTTAAAGACTCACAAGACACTGAAAATACTTGAGGTAGAAGTGGTATATTTAAACAAAGACAATATAGCTTTTATTGCTCTATCTAGGCACTTTCCCCAGAAACTGCTGCTGGAGAAACACATACATCCTTTCTGAACCCTCCCCTTTCCTACACCACGATGTGAGACTCCACCAAAAGGCTCGCCCGTCCCAGGAGAGGAAGCGGTCTGAGCGCACGTGGAATGTCCGCATCGTGTGACGTGTCTGCTACTGACACACGCCAGAAGCCATGGCTTACAGATGCTCATGCTGGAAAATGCTCTTCTGTGCTTAGGAAAAGCTCTGCCAGTCAGCTGGGAACGCAGAAAACTGTAGCTCTGCTGCAGTGAGGAGAGCTAGCTCTGGATTAGCTGAATCTTTTCCTGACAGATTGATATTTGTGCCCCAGTACTTCATATTCCATGGCAGAAGAATCCATGGGACAAATGCACAACAAAATGAATGCAGAATAAAAAGAACCCCAAACAGTTATTTGAATACACAGTTGTTGGCAGTTCTCCACAAGTGTAGCCTTAGTATAAAATATGTCAGGATCACTGACAACTCTGTGCAAGTTAAGCAGACCTCAGACTACTGTTTTTTCAGTTAAATGAGGCCTTAGCCTTATCTTTTATTACCAATCATATGAAATTTAAAAAGAGCAAGTGCCAGATTCTGTGTTGTTCTTCTGGCTTATGTGAAGCTTTTGTCAAAAGAAGGAGACAAAAACTTTTTGGCTCCAGAAAAGAAGGATTAAAAAAATATTCCTTATTGTTCCTGTTTGCTACAGGCTTGAAAAACATCCCCATCGCCTAAAAATAAATAAATAAAAGGATGAAATTTTATTAGTAATTCCAACAGACACTGCCTTAGGGATGTTCCCACAACACTGTGAACTGCTAGCTTGCAGAAAACACAGTTTGAGTTCCATTTACATAACAAACCAGTGCCACAGGTTAAGCTTTAAAGATTTCCTACCCTTGCACTGAGGAAATCAAGTGGAGTTGCAGATGTCACTGTGAGTTGTTAACTTTAAAATGGGCTTATTAATGCAGTAACTCATAGTAATGGTCAGTCCATGTAAGTCATTATGAGATGCAAGAGAAATAACATGAGGTCACTTTACTACTGTTTTTTTCTTGAGGAGGAGTTCAGAAAGGCAGCATTCTTCCACTGTGTACAGTGTACCAATCATATTTGATGTCAACCTAGAATGGCCCAGCTAGTAAGTGGGCTTAGTTAATGATGCATTTATTCCCTGAGTGAATTATATTACAGGCTAAAAATCTCTTTATCGAGAGATATAAAAGCACTGTACTCCACTGACAGGTTGAGGAAATCAGATCTTGGCAAACCCTAATAATTACAGAGTCAAAATTCTGTGGCAAATATTGACCATAACCAAAGACACAGGGACAAAAAAAAAAAAAACACATGTATTTTCTTAGTGATTATTTCTGAATGAAGCATTTGTATGAGGTCACATGAGTGCAGAAAGGTCATGAGCCACTCTCTGGACCTTCCAAAACACCTTGTGGAGCACAGAGAGATGCTGGAATGCTGTGCCAGATGGAGATGGCCAGCGGTGCTATGATGAACAGATTTACTGGGGTCTTACTCTCTTCCCTCCTTGCCTGGAGTTACAGCCTCTCCTAGGAATGGCAGTCAGTATTTGGATAAAGTGCTTCAACTGCGGGCACCAGCCTTTCAAACGACAATGAGGGATGGTGGGAAGAGTTATCAGTGAGAAGGATCCTGAAGGGGCAACGAGGGCCAATTACTAAGGAAGTAAGAACAGAGCAGCTGCAGAACTCAAACAGAAAATGGCACACAAGGGGAAAGGCTATACTGAAATGGTCATCCTTCAGTGACCCTTCTGCTGCTGCTGCTGCTCAGGCCTTTCCCCTTTCCTACTGCTGAAGTTAGCCACTCAGAAAAAAAGAATCATGATGTGCTGAGGAAGAGAAAATTTTACTCTCCTTCAAGCTGTGAAACATCTTCGCTGAGCAATACTTAAATGTCAACACCAATGTATTATGGTCTACAGAAAAAGGCATTACTAGTAGAAATCACAGATGCTGTTGCATTTCATAGTCCAGGTGGATTATGTTGTCCAGAAATATTTTTTTGAGAACAGCTCTTTGAAGCCCCAGCTACATACCATAACCAATTTCATCTGCTCTATACATAACTGAAATGTACTAAGGTCTGAATTTCTTACCTGGAGACATACTTTTCCAAAGTTCAGAGGCTATGGCCTGAGATCAATTAATTTATCTTAACTTTGCCTAGCTGGCCAAAATAATTTAAAGGCTAGCCCAAGATCCTTGGACTGAAAGGGCTTAACAGTAGGACTGACTGTTGCTTCCTGAACCACTGTTTTTTGAGTGGTTTCAGTTGTTTTCTGTTTGTCTTTTTCATGTGAACTGAAAAGTTTTGGACTTATGTTTTAGTAGAAAATTTCACAGATTTCCAAATTTAGAAATATTCTAGGCAAAGTGACCTATGTGTTCCCACCACTGTAAGAGTGAGCCAAAGATTCAGCTAGTCTTTTTTCAAGAGAATGGCTTTCAAATCATCACCAACAGTATTCCTCTTCAGAAAAAAAAAAAAATTATGAACAAAAGTAAACCTGTAGAGAAGTTTTTTTCTTTTAGAACAGTGTATTTCTGTATGTTCATAAAACTGTGCAATCTCCATCCCATTAAGATGCTTGAATAAGGCCTGCTTTTTTCTCTCTTCTTGTATACCTGGCAGGATTGCTCCGGGCCTTGGAGCTTTGTGGTTTATGTGTTTCTTTGTCAGGTTAGATTTGCAGTTTGGCCAGAAACAAGACAAGACTTGTCAGTGTTAATGTTCCTGGCACTGACTCTACACAAATCTTCGATATTTGCAGTTTTCCTTATCTGGTGCAATAAAGTTCAACTACACTTTGCGTCTGATTAAGAACCAGCCATCTAAAAAACATTCTCCCCCTTGCACCTGAAAAATGAAAAATGTACACACTAGAGTTAAACTAATCTATTCCTTTAAGAAACAACACTGGAAAGGCTACACCCAAATTAAGTATTCCTCAAGTATTACAGATGGTTCCATATGAGTTACTAAAAAGTTTCCACTTTAGTGCACCATGAATCAGACCCTAAACATGGTGTGTTGAAACTAAATTACTACTGTTGGATCAATAAACACATTTACTGTTCTCTAGTCTTGCTGATTATTAAATGGCTTGTAAGGTCACATAAACAATTTTCCAGGAGTTCCAAAATAATCATACCTGGCATTTAATTTCCCTTTTCTCCTTAAGCCATATTATTTTAGGAAAGGCTCAAATGGACCTAAGGTGTTCTTTTATCATTCATTCTTAGGAGCAAAAAGTCTTCAACTGGTATCCAGGTTTGCTGGTATCTAGCTGATTAATTACATTAAAATATGGTTCATCTTATTTTATCACAGAGCTCATAACACCCACATTACATTTAAGTGATGTTTTTTCAAGTACATAGTCATTGTTTAGTTGCTTACAGCTCTGGCAGACTGAACAATGGGGCTAAAATAATCTACGCTTCATCTCCTACTCTGTCACTCTTCAGAGGAGGGGGTGGGAGAGACACCACTAGCTTGTAGATTGAAATACTGATTTTCAAAAACTAAGCTGAGGCATAAATATGTCACTTGCTATGTGCTGGTATTCTCTCACTTCCCTCCTCCATCTTCTCCACACTCTTTCCAGTCCACTTGTTTTGTTTAAAATATGAGAGGATATAGGAAAGGAGTCAAAAGCGCTGACCCATGAAAACACATGCAAATTTGGTTGGGCTGAAGCTATTAAAACTTGCTAGCTGTGGCTGATCCTAAATCTGACCTGTTATTCTTGCTAGAGAAAGTTGGCACAAAACTAATAACACCATGAACTCCACATCCACTTCCTCCAACATGGATATCAATAATGTTTTGCATTTTACTAGTACCATGCAGAGCAAGATACGACCTTACTTTAGCTTTCTTGTGGATCTTCAGTTTTATATTAAGATTTCAATCCTCCATATCAGCTGGACAATGAAATGGGCAGTAGACAAGACTGAGAATTGCAAGAAGACTGAGAAGAATCTCTGGAGACTAGAGACACTGATCAAGAAACAAATGCTTCTTCTACTCCGGTATGATCATAGGGAAGAAACCTATCCTAATACATGAAGACAATGGAAATAAAGTTGCCTGGGCAACATAATAGTCAGCACTGCCTAGGTTTTAGTGCTTGACTTCACAGATTTTACATTTATCTTCTCTGTAATTTTATCCTGCATATGTGTGCTAAATTGTGAGAAGAACTGAGATCAACACAGGCTTGTACCATAGTTCTGCAGAATGGTCTCTAGCTTACCCATCACAATAAAAGCTGAACTATAAGACTGGAAGAATATATTTTCACTTATATCCAAATGCAGTGATATGCTGCTCCATGTTGTCTCTTTCTGTTAAAAATCCTCACATTTTACTTGCAAAAAAACCCAATACTTTCTCATTTTAGTAAGAGATTAAGTTTAGCTTACAGATATAACTAGATTTTCCAAACAGCTTGTCAGCATTTAGCTACTTGAATTAAGCTTAATTCAAATTTCTGTATTTCACTTTTAAAAACAAAAATCACTATCCTCCAAAAATTGTTATGTTGAAGCAGAAAGCTATAGAACAAGGCATTGCAGAAGCTGTCTTTCCCTTTCCCTATGTAACTAAAACCTTAATTTAGCACATGTTACAAGTTATAGTTTTACCAGACAGGGCTGGTATCAAATGATAAACTCTTTAAAGCCATCAGTAGTGTAATTATCATTCAACAGTATCACAGATTATCATTCCTGCAGCAGGTATAACTTCATCTATAATTCACACCAAATTAAGTTTTTATAAAAGAAAATTGAAAAGTATTACTTCTGAGATTACTTATTTTCTAGCTCCAATTTGAAACTTCACCTCCCCACCCTATCAGAAAAAGGGAGGAGGAAGATTCATGCTTATTTATTAGAGCTGTTCAAGTAATTGGACTCATCTTGGCATCTGCAATTTCCTTGTCAAAGCTAGTAATCACAGCACCCACTTTTGTTGCTACATGATTCATTTTTGTAAGTTTAGTATATATTACATAATACCTGATTATTTTTCAGTTGTTTCGTTTTCCTTTCAGAATGATTATTTTGAAATATGATCAATCTCTCATTAAAAGCCATGGAAGACTCAGACCATCTCTACGAGTACTTACATTGGTCCTTAAAGTCTAAGAAGTGCCTGCCCAGTCCAGAATTCCTGTATATGCAAATAAAGGGGAGGCTTGGGATATTTTTTGCTCTGAAGTAACGCGACAGAAGAAGTATGTATTTCTGTACCTAATGTGAGCTGAACAGTTAATAATCACACTAAAACAAAGCAACTTTGACAAAAAGGAAGATGATTCTAGTAACTGCAGTCAGGTTAGCTTGCCATTTATTCATGTATTACATTTCAAGTAAACATTACCTGGAAGGATGCAATCATCACCCTGCCAAGAGTATCTAGACACTATAGACTGATTAAAAATCCTCTTTATGTAACTTACATTCTATTAAAGTTCAAAGCCAGATTGCTGCTGCTGTTTAAGTTAGCATAACAAGGCAGCACACAGATTTCAGGAAGAGCAAGAACTTCTTGGGAACTGTTTAACTTCAGCATTGAACATGACAGGAACATTAATTCTTTGGTGAGAAGTGAATATAGTACTGAAAATGGCAACAAGATTGTTCACCACTTTGTCCTGTTACTCTCTCTGTATATTTGTCCTAAGATACTATATTCTTTAGAAGGAATGACATTTTAAAATATTTGTTTCCAAGCATTTGTTCAGAATTTTGCACATCAGCCCAAAAAGGGTTTTTTTTCATGGAAACTGTTGTCTTCTGCAATCCTGCAGTATTTCTTCTGACTTCATGACTTTTAGAGACCCTATCACACATGGGCAATAATGAATCATCGCCTGTCTGGGGGCAAATCAGCTGTCACAGTTGTGACTTCTTCTGCAAAAAGAGAACCTACCCCAAGGAGTCAGCAGGCAGCCACATGGAAAACCTCTGAGCAGCAGGATGAGTTTACTGGCTTATTCATTCCTTTCATTCCAGTGTTTGCTCTTGACTTCTGAGCTTATCCCTTGCTCTGATTTAACCTATGGATACATTATCAGGGACCCCTGATCTTGATATAATCAGTCTTGGAGACTTTTTTCTCTGGCTCCTCTTCCTGCTCCTGAGGGTGAATCTGCCAGAGCAGTGTTCACTTTCCTAATCAACAGGCCTTCCTATCTGCCTGCAAGAAGCCCAAAGCAGGTAGACAACAGGAATGCATAGCCTCTCTTCTAAATTCTCTTTTCTGTTTAAAAAAGAACATAGCCTACATTTGACTAGAAGTTTCCAAAATGTTCCTTTCAACATTTATCTAAACGATCTTTGCTTTTATCACATCCGTATTTTACCTTCTCCTTTTTCTTTCCAGTAGCCCTGTCCTTATGATGCATAGTTATAGACACTTAGGAGTAACACAGGTAGCCAGATACAAAGTTTCAAAACCCAAACAAAATCAGTTTCATAGATTTTGAGTAGTTGAGATATCATGACTACAGGAGGCATGAGTCTTACACTGCTGATTCTGCTGCCAGTGATGGCATGGAGCCAGAAAAGAGAGAGGGTCAAGTCAGAGAACATGAAATCACACCTACCTCTTCATCACCAACGCACAAATCTTCATGCTTTTTTTTTTTTTTTTTTTGNTTTAACTACTTATCAAACTGTCTTCATTTTCAGTTAATCTGATTGTTTGGTGCTCTGAGCAAAACTCTTGCCCAGGAAGAATCTTTAAAAAAAAAAAAAAAAAAAAAAAAGAAGTAAATTGAAATCTTGAACTGCTTGTAGTGATCTCATTTAACAAGCTATGATAGCCACTACAGCAAAGCCAAAGTGAAGGATACACTTAGTTCACAACAACAGAGAACAATTATGTATCGATAAAGTTTTACTAACAAGATTTCTAGATGATGTTTCAAAAGCAAGCAAATCTTGGGGACTTTAGTGTATGGAAATGGAGAAATTTAAATAGTTATTATGTACAGTTAATTCCTTTAATTGGTAAAATCCAATGACAGAGAGAGTATTCACTTTTGGGTTACACAAAATACCTGAAGATAACCCAGTATTCATAATGTGAAAAAACAAAAAGGACCAAGGTTTTCAGTCTAGCTAACAGAATAAAACCCTTTCAAATCATATTTAAATAAATGCATATGTTTTAAAATCCAAGCTTAGGATGCTCAAAAGAAGATGATTTTGATAATACATATTACAAACAGTTACATGTTATTTGATTCTTCCTGGAGAGATTTTGGTTGAATTTACAGACAAAATAATCCATAACTCAATATAAAAGGGAGTATGTGTGTCTAGAAGGAAGGTGAAATAGCACGCTAGCAAATGGCAATTTAATTTTTCAAGCTTTACATCCTTTCTGTAAAGACTCCAGTTAGTTTAATCATTAGCATGAAAAATTACCTAACACTTCCACTGATGACTAATTTTGCCACCCCAGTGGTAGCTGATCAAACCTCTCTTGCTGCACATATGCTGAGCACATAGCTCCCAGAATGTCTGGCAAAACACTCAGTATTTTTTCCTTCACTTGGATTCATAAAGTGTGTTATGTCACCCTCTTGCTTGGGCTCCTTCCACCTTTTCATCTTTCCATTCTGGTATAAATGTCCATGCAAGACAACTGATAAAGAGGTTTATTACCTGTTAAGTGTTTTACAGGACTCAGAATACAACATCAGAGAAGCCCTAACAAGGCATGTGGTGCTATCAAATGTACACCAAGAATCTCCCAGAAGTGCAATGTGGATCTCTCATGGGTCTTGTGTAGCACCCAGCAGCTCTATAGAGAAATCTCACACCATCGATGAAATACCAAAAACCTCAGGTGCCTCTGTGGGTAAATCAACCAAGTTCCACACCTGTTCCTATGAAACTAGGAGAAGATGACAGAAAAACCTCACAATAATTAAAGTTCAAGTTAGCAAAGGGAAGGTCTGACTGAATGAGAGGGCATGAGCTCCATCCTAAGTTTGCATTCTTATCTTAACCATTACAACTACCACTTGGACAAACTTCCTGAAAAAACCTCCCCTCTCCCATCTGTCCTCCTCCACTACTACTTGTGTAACTGGAAACCAGCAAGCAGTCACCCATTTCCCCATTTACTGGTAACTTGAGCCTCCCAGCTCCCTGCACTGTACCACTGTGCTAATGTTATCGCATCCAACAGTGAGTGGATCTAAAAGACACTAGTTGTATTAGTATTATACACATATTATACATCCTGGCTACATCTCCATATTTCATGGTGTAGCTGTTAAGAGACAATCAATATATTTCTAAAATATCACTCTTCCTTCCAACTCTTTTCCATTCATTATCCTTTTAAAATACAATACTGAGTAGTCCTCTAAATTCCTTGAATTCTTTGCATTCTGACTAACCTTTCCTCAAAGTTTATGAAACAGAAAATTCAAACCACAACAACAAAAGGCATGTAGTATTTTTGAATTGCTTAAATAACAAACCATAGATCCCTGCTTCTGTATGTTCTTTACATAAGAAGAAAGAGTTCTCTACAGAAGCACACATAATCAGTATCTGTATTTTTCTGAGGTCCAACATATAGAGCTTGGAAGAAACTCCACAGGCTGCATGTTCTGCATCTCCAGTAAAGCAGAGCTGCAAGCAAAACATGACCTGAACTGACAAAGTCTCTGTAGACTGGGTAGTATTGCATGGAAAACTGTAATGGGCATTGCCTACTACCTTTTCTACTTAATTAGAGGCATAGCAGGAAAGTCACCTGGCATTTCTGTTGCAGGAAGCTGTATTACTATATTATAAATCTAACTACAGAAAATCCAATTTCTTCTTTCCTTAAATTATTTCTAAGACCAGAGAGTAAAATCACATAACAAGTTTCTATAACACACAAGTAACCATTAACAACTTGAGTTGCCATCTAGCAAATGAAGTAAAGGACTAAGGTAACAGCTCTTGAGTTTACAGGACTAGTTATGACAATATTCCCCCTTGTGGCCTTGGGCACGTTACTTAACCTCTCCAGATGAGAGTCCCCATCTGTAAAAATGAGGATAATGATATTTACCTACCTCTCTCAGAGGAGATGTGAGAACTAATTACAATAATTTGTGTAAAGGGTTTTGAACCTGAAGAGCACTACGTAAAGTGCTAAGGAAATAGTGTTTATATAAAAGACTGAGGGGAAGAGAAGATTCAACTTACATGGTAACACATCATTTTAAGAAAGAAACACGACTTGGTTTTTATGCCAAATCAAACTATACATGAGACAATTTTCCTACTACAAAGTAAGTTTAGTTATAAAGCACTGTAACTGAATATTGAGTCTTTTTCACAGCACTGACCATGTGTATTCCCCTTCTGTCTAAACTTAGTGAAGGGGATCATCCAAGGTAGTTGCCAAAACTGCCCAACAATACTCCAAACTATGCCATGCCCATAGACTGTGATTAAATTTGGTAGGCACACTGACATTTGTTTACCCCAAGCACTCTGATGCTTGTTTTGGTCAAGATCTGGATGTTGTTTACCTACTTGTTGTGACTTTGGTCACATCCTATTACAAACCAAAGCATTAGCATCCTGAACCCTACTGAAAAATAGTAACCAGAATTATCTCTAGTTCAATGTCTCTCTCACTGGATAATTCCAATATGATTTTCAGAGGGTATACTTCATCTTCAGAACAGTTATTTTGGGTTATTGATATTGAAACTGGAACAACCGGATCCAATCTAGAATTCTACATTGCTTCATCTTTTGTACTGTAAGTTTTAATTATTCTGCTACTTTATTATGCTTTCCAAATGAAAATTAGTCTTGGGTAGAAAGATTAGAAAAGATGTTTAGATCTTATAAGACATTTTGGGTAGCATTGTCGGGTGCACATATCAAGTGTTTTGTTGCAGGCTTTCCCTCCCTGTCATAAAGAAGCTCTCTGCTGCATTTGTTACTTCTCCAAGTTGATTGCTAATCATCCACAGATATTAATATCCTGCTGATCTCTGTGCTTTTGAAGTGTTTTCTTTGGGCTTGGGGTTTTTTTGGGTTTGTTTTTTTTTCCTTCTTCTTCTTCTTCTTGTTTGCTTTTTTTTTTATTTGTTTAGTTTTTGGTTTTGTGGGGGTTTTTTTCTGCTTAAACAAGCTGATTGCCATTTTCAAACATTCACCTAGAAGTAAAAGCCAGATGAATCAGTATTGTCAAAAATTATTTTCAACAGTAACTTCCTTAAAAATACAACATTTGAAATAGAAAGCTGAAATTATAAAATAAGATTAATGCTAAAACATGTCAGCCATTCCAGGTAAACTGGGATCTCTGTGAAATGCTGACAAATAAAGTTACACATCATGTATTACTTTTCATAAAGAATCAAGTATATACTTTTAATCATTTTACACATGGCGTAAAGTAGTTCCTATTCTGATCATTTTAATTACTTCAGCAAAATATGGCAGCAGTAGCATAAAAGTTTTGCACCAAACTCACACTTGTGCTTCTTAAATGTTGGTATAATACTCAAACTGTAATTTACAAAATTATTTTAACTGACACTGTAAGAGAACTCAAGCTTAAGAAAAAAGCTAATTTAAGTTGCCACAAAAACATTCCTTTACCTCAAATAAATCCGTTTTGCTTTTAAAAAAAGTAATTGCAAAGGTTTTATTTATAATTCACTTTTTGTTAAATCAAATTTTGACTGACCACCAACACGACCTTCTCAATAAACAACTTTCATTAAACAGATCACAAAGTTTCACCAGGTCTCTCTCTCCTTACCATTCACACTACAATCTCAGAAATTACCCGAGAGGAGACTGTCATGACATATCTTACTCTTTTCCTTTCACAGGGAGAATATTCAAGGGGCTCTAAGCATAGCCCAGAACTGCTCTGAGCCATATGACTTCAAGATGGAGTTAAACTCTAGCTCTGTCTGAGGATTTATGAACTAATAGACCATAACCATCCTTTTGTCCTTCAAGGCTGCACTGAAAACCTCAGAGAATGAAGCTGCAGTCTTGAAAGTAGATACAGTATCGGTAATCTATTTGCAAACCATGTTCTGTTTCAAACAGCAGCCATCATATTCCAAGGATTCTCACCCTGAAGGGGGTAACACTGCTGGAGGGAACAGCAGCCACTCTGAGCCTGGCAACTGCTGTCTGATGTAGGGTCATTCTACCCCTTCCTCCAGTTACAGCACTGGTTGCAGAGTTTTTGGTACCTGCTCTGGGGCTGCTCAGGCATTCTCTTTGTATGGAAATGACTATGAAATTCTGTGTGATTTTCTGCATTCAGAGAAGCTGGCTTTTGAGGAAAGCTGTTTCTCTTTTAACCTCGAACAATACAGACCCCGCTTCAATTTGATCCAAAGGTGAGCAATTCCGCATTTATAAAAAGCCCCAAAAGTTTCCAGTGGAGCTACAGACCTCAGCAGCTACAGTGCTGATTCTTTGTAATTCAAATCAAATACACACACACCCCTGAACAACACTTAGCACCAGATGTTATAGTCACCATGAGCAAGTGCCACCAACAGGCCAAATGAGCAGAACCACTGTCTATTAAAATTTTAAGCATTACTCTTTGAGCTGAAATCCACTCTCTGAGCTCAACTATCAGTGTGCATAAATCAGCTTTTAGTCAAGTTTAACATGCTGTAAGAGCTAATAACTGACACCAGGTATAACACTGCCCATTTTTTCAGAGGAACCTTGTAACCAAACCTCCTAGGATTTCAAAGGCAGCAAAGACATCACTGTTTTTACTTGATCTCCGTCTTCCTTGTGACAGAAGGCAAAAGTAAGGATGGTGATTAGATGCTTCTTGTTAGTATTTCCTCCTACAATCTGTTTTGGCCCTGTGTCAGCAGAACAAACTGTTTAAACAAGCAGCATTAATAACATCGTTATTAATGATGCTTTAACAAGCCCATTTTACCAATGAACAAGACAGAAATGACATAATGAAAAGTTAAAAAAATGAATTAGAGGATATAAAAGAATAAGGCTGTTTGAAAATCCCATGTATATTTCCAAATTTTAAAGTGTAGTCTCTCAGCCTGGTACTGCTGCAAACATGAATAAAAGGAGTATAGACAGGGAGGGAGGGTTTAATTTTAATAATTTCTGCATACTAAAATATTCTTAAAAACATTAATGAAATTTTTTAAAAAAAAATCATCAAGTACAAGGTGTAAATTCCTGTAACAGCATTCATGCAGTACTTGGACACCAAGTCTTCTGCTGGCTCTGCGTACCTCCCTCTCAATGTGAAGATGAATCAGCCTCCTGTGGAGGCACTCACTGCCAGGTCACTTGGTATGATGAGGAGGTGTCTGTCCCAACCCACAAGTCACCATCATTCCATCACTGGGTGAAAAACTGAGGTCTTGCACAAGCACAACCCAGCTTCAGCTTGATTTGCAGTGCCTGTTCCCTCCCATGTCTAAAGGGGGAAAACTTCAATAATGTCAACACTTTTTGTTTACCAAAATATGAAATAAAGAAGGATCCTAGTCTTAAATCCATCATTGCCACCAGCTCTCTGAGATTCGCTGTCCAAGCAGTGCAAGATGAACATTCAGTGACTTCTATTAAGAATCACGCTCAATGCAGGCATTCAGTCAAATGTTCTATGAAATAAAAGGCACTGTAATAGCAGCAAAAAACACCACAAGCTATACAGACAAAGCAAAGCCACAACCACTTTTCAATTCTCTCCCATGCCTTGACCTACATGACATCACACTGCAGCTTTTTAGCTCTGCAAAGACCAATTACCTTTTTTTTACCCCTCCAGGTTTTTATATTTCCTCCGTGATGGGGAAGAAACTTTCAGCATCGAAATGCTTGTGGGTGGGGGTTGAACACACAGAAGAAAATCGAACCCCAGAAAATAACACCACACCACACATGCTCAAGGCACATTCCTGCTCTCCCCTCTTTCAAACTCTAAACATCAATTAGTACCTACAGCTTCAGGAGAACAGGAAAACAAGCTGTGTAAAAAAAAAGAAAGACTGTGAAATACCTCAAATGGTTCTTCCTCAAAAGGTGCTCCTATTCCTATTTTCCTGTTACATGATTTAGAAACATGATTTAGATTTTATTTAACATAGTTCTTTCACTGCCAGGCATCCAGTAGTTCTGTCACAGCTTTTGACAGGAAAAACATTATCAAAGTTTATTTTAGGGAGGACAAGGTGCCTAAATCAAAAGAGCGGTTTAGTTTAACAAATTGCTGGGAGACGAGTTTTTAAGTCAGAGAGATCTTCTTTGGATCTGTCAGGTTTTAAAAGTTTCAAGAAGATCTAAAAAATAATAATCATAAATAAATCACTGCAGAAAATCTGTAATAGTTTTCATTCAGTAATTCAAAATTCTTTTTTTAAATGTATTGAGTAGTGAAGCATCTCACTTTAATTTTAGTACGAATGATAGTGAAGGGAGAAGTTCAACAGTTAAAATTTGGCTTCAGATGAACAGCTGCTGAAGATGGGCATCCCACTGCCAGTTTCAGCAGACAGGAGTTACTCAACACTAGCAAAGCTGTCTGTAGTGCTAGTAAAGATGAAACAAGAACATATTCTAAGATTAGCCATCTGTTAAACCATGGATAATAGCACTTGCTTGCTCTGATCAGTATTTGCAAGGTTTATGTCACTGTATTTGTTAAATCCTTTAGCACTCAGATAAGTCTAAGTGGAAAAATTTTTGAAATATGAAGACTGTTCACAGCCCTGCAAGGAAGTCAGCAGATGAATTTCAAAAACCCAGTTAAACAAGGATTAAATAAGCAGCAATACATCTTGAGTGCCTCACTCAAGCACAAAAACACATTTAGCAGTGGATCTGACCCTCACAGGAGTTGGCATCTCGTGACATGGATGGAGAGAAGAGATCACACATTGAAGTTGGGGTGTGAAGACTACAGTGTTTATCTGGTTCTCAGATGTCATATAAAATTTACAAATAAAACTGTCAGTGCAAATTAGTATTATAAAGAATGTCCAATTATTTTGAGATATCCGTGATGAGATCTATAAATTATGGTTTTCCCCAGGTGTAGCAACAGCAGGTATGATGACCCAGTTCAGTTTCAATGGAATGACTTTTAGTGTCATCACTACAAAGAAAATCTCAGTATTTCGCCTGTCCAAAGGAAAGAAAAAGTAATCTTACCAAGTAATTCAGAATTACTCATTCCCCTGTAATCTTACTCAGGTCCATCTTCTGTGCCCTCTGTTTCTCATTTACCTTGTTCCTTCTCTGTAATGGCAAGTCCCAAAGAGATGGGGTCAACCACTAATATAATCTGGAAATTCAACTTTTCCAACATCCTGAGTAATGAAACAAAGACCTAAACACAGAGGGCCAAGTGCAAAGGAGGTCCTGATTCCACTGGAAAGGGGCACATGCAACATAAATGCAACAATGAGAAAGTGTTAACTGCTGAACTTTAAGGCTCTAATGCAAAAGTCCTCTAGAAACCCAACTTCCATTGATTTTAAGCCTGTCCACTAATGATTATTCATGAGCTGTATTCCAAGTCCAACTAAAACATGGACACAGTAGAGCTTTTGCTAAGAAGGTCACTAAATGTTGCCAATATGCCTAGCAGAACAAACATTTAATATTTGCAGAACAAGGTAAAAATAAATGAATGTCCTATACAAGGCTTTTTCTGAGAACAAAGACTGGACACTGAAAATCTGTTGATAAAAAGCTATTTATCCATCCAGTTTCTTCTGTTTGCATTGGACCAAAGCCAAGAGTGCCAGTTCTCAGCTAATTACGGAAGAAAATGAGTGACCAGCAGACAGAAGTGATTTTGGCCCTTTATGCTCTGTGAGCACACACATTATTGGTTACTTGAAATCAGAAACTTTATGAAGTGACATTTGAGAGTGTACAGGCAAGAACTTTCTCTTTTCCTCCCTCTGATATGAATCTGATACTGATTATGAAGTTTGGTTTACAAGGAACTGTATCAAGGCATAACATCTGGAGCTTCCTTAGAAATTAGCTTTTTGCACCATCAAAGGCTCCTCAGTTGCCTTGTGCCCTACACTAACACCTGGATCAGTAATAGTCAGGATACACTACAGAAGGGAATATTAGATTATCTGTACTTCTACACATGAATGTATTGTTGTAATAATTTATTGTGTACTGCACTGGGAAGAATGACTAACACCCCCCCCCTTCAAAAAAAAAAAAAAAAAGAAGAAGCCCAAAACAACAAAAAAACAACCAGAAAAATGCCACCAACAAAACAATAGTCAAGATTCTTTACATGTGCAGTAACACAGGGGAAGATATTTGGGATTGCCAAACTGGGAAAGCGTGATATTCCAAATGTAATGCAAAGTACTTCCTTCAAGACAAGTACCAAATCAAACCATTTGACAGACAGGATTCAGCAATGAAAGAATAAGCACACACTGTTCCATGAGAAACAAGAAGAAACGATCTTTTCCCTTCCTCCCCAACCAACTAACATAGAAAATCAATCCTGACCGCTATTATCCCCTCAACTCATCTAGAAAGTTGCTACTTATTATACAGCTCCCTAGAAGCATCTAAATGAAGGCTCCCAGCCTCCTGCTCCTCTCCATGCCCTTGTCCAGGCAGTCATGCTTCTTCTTTTGCACTGGCACTCATGCTTAAATGAGTAGGTTATGAGCAAGTCCAGTGGTCTGAGCCAGCCAAAATAATTACTATTTTTCTTCTCCTAGATCCACTTTCTGTTGGCTCAGTTCCCTGAACTGACTTACCATCTGGTCATACAAGAGCAAGAAATGGCATAAGTGGGAGCAGAACCATTAAGTCAGGGGAGAAAGGGAGGAGGGAAGGTTTGACAGCAGCCCAAGCTGAGATATTGTAGGCTGCTACTTTGATGGAGGACATGTCCTTCTTGATACATTCACAGAAAAACCATGGGATGCTAAACAGTTCATTACCTTTAGGGAGACAAATTCTGCCACTGGAGAAATACATACTAATCCTGGCACAGCTGGGCAAAGGCAATTCTAAAATATACATTTCATATATTTGGTGTGACATCTATTAACAATCAAACCACATGACATCTGCCTGCTAGAATTTACTGCAGTTGACCAAATTCACATCAGAAAAAGACCACTCATTATTAGTATCTGGATTTCCAGTGGATAGAAAAATGAATTCCTATAGATTTGTACTATTGGGTAAAGTATTTCCAATGACACCAAGTCAGAATTAAGCTATGAAAACCTATTCTAAAATATAAGTCTCATTTTTTCGGTATAGCTAGCGATTCTGAATAGTCAACCATAAAACTAAAGCATTCTTCTTCTGTATAGCAAGTTCTTTTTCATTCATTCAGAAAGCAGGAATTATCTAGTACTAATATTTTAAACCTATGTACAATAAAGTAAGAATTATCTACATTACAGCAATCCATGTTGCTCAGTTTTCAGCAGACTGACAGAATAAACTTCCTTCTTCCTGCTGTTCTCACCTTCACTGCTGTCTTGTTTGCTCTCACCTTTCTCGAGGAAAGAGTTAACCCAGCCACTAATTGTGTGCTTTCTTTAGCTAAAGAAAGATAAAGCAGGATTTAAAGACCATTTTCAACTAGCTTCACTACACACTGAAAGGTCACTTGCTTGTTCAACTAATTCTGACTTTAAGTTCAATGGCTATTTTAATGACACTGATCTTCAGACTACTTTTATTTATAGAATACAGAAAATAAGCACATATTTTAAAACTAATCCCAGGAAATGCCCTATAAATTTCTAATTTACTATGTTCTTCAATTAATGGTAGTAGTTCTGGTAACCTAAAAATATATCAATTAATTTTACAATTACAAAAATTAGACTTTTCTAATCAACGTGTAGAGGTGGGTCACCCATAACATACGAGAACCAAAAGTATAAATAGTAAGGTTCCCAAATAAGGGAACCAAAAATAAACAGCTATATTTGATCCAAACATCATTTCTTTTTTAGTCCAGTATTGCTTTTATTATAATTAGAGAAAGAAAGGAGACAATTGTAGTATTTCTTAACATGTCCAGAACTGGGTAACAACTTCAAATTGTAAGCTGTGCATGTTGCCTCTTTAAATTAGCAAATTAAGTTAGCATTTTCTCAGTATAAAAAATCTGCACAAAAAAACCTGAGAATTAAGAGTTACATTACTGTTTAGCAAACACTGCCTACTTTGTATTATTAATCTGAAGTTTGTTTCTGGGGAAAATGTTTTTTTGAAAGAATTAACTTCATTCTTCTTTTAATTGTATTCTAGGTATTTTAATATTAGTAAATTTATTTTCTCAATTTATATAAATTATCTACTGATTTTTTATTGTCAGAATTGTGAAAGAGAAAAAAGAAACAATATGAAGTGTGCATTAATGCAGGAACCTGAGATCATGGGTTATGTAGTTTCATGTTCTAGAAAAGAGTCAGATTCCAGTGTCTCACTTCAATTACATACATTTTTGGGAGTTAATAATAGATAAATATACACAGATACCAAATTCTTATATAATACTATTATGGCTTCACAGAGACTCCACATTCAAAACAGTATGCAAATGTGTCTAGTCAATATTTCTGACCTATTTTGTTGAGTGTATTTTTTACATATATAATTGGGTCATGTTCCACTAATATCATGCTTTCCTCTTCAACTCATTGTTATTCATTTATTTTATCACATTTGAACAGCTTCTGCTAATCCTATTCTCTGTCAAATTTGGATTAGAGCTGTGCAGAACTTTAACATCATTTTAGCTGACAGATAGGATTTCTGGCAACCCTAAAGATGTGGGTGGAAAAGGCTGCAGAGTGAAATGTTTTTCTTCACGCACATCTATTAGTTACAGTCCCAGGCTGCATTAAGAGACCTGCAAACAAAGCTTCAGATTCAAAAAGTGTTCTAAGAAAATGCTTCAGTCCTCATTACGATTAATATTTGTAATCCAACTACTAAATAATTCACAAAGAGCTCTCACTTTCAGCATGCTAGGTGGGTCAGCACACATGGAAGCAATAGCTGTTTACATAAGAAAGATAAGATTATTGAAGAGATGTGCTAGGATTTATAAATCCTTTCCCTGGCAACTCTAACAGCTATTTTGCAGGTATCTCCCTTCTACGAGTCCTTCTTTAAGAAACCCCCTTCCTAGACTTCTGTCTGTAAGTCTTTTCATAGTATTTTGAAAATAAAAATGATTAACTAGTAGGAAAATTGTCTCCTCAAATCAATGACACAATGAGGTCAAGAAGAGTTGTACTTCCATGGGAATACACCCAGTTGAATGTTTCCTGCATGCTCCACAGTTGTGCATGTAATTTGTCTGTACCTATCACAACCCTCCTGGCCCCTGCTCCCTCTTCCCTGCCCCCAAACTTAGATTAAAATAATGCTATGGTTGCTAAGACAAGCACTCTGAAGTTAAGGGAAGCCAGAAGGAAGATTGCTGGTACAAAGTTAACTCGACCCCCTAGTGCAACACAACCTTTAAAGCTCCACTATTTTTCTCCACAGGATCCTGCTTCATTTAGTGCACAGAAGGCTCTGGGGATTAATTTGGGCTATGTAGTGAAGAAGATTGTCAGTAGAATTCCAGCTTCATTTACTGCAGTAATAGGAAACTGTGTAGTAAATGAAGCAGTGGAGTGCCTCAATCCCTTTCTTTCCACCGCCTGCTCCCAGATCACTCTTCCTTCCTATTTCCCTGACTCACATGCACTCTCTCCCAGGCTGTAACATCTTTGACCAAGCATTTTACCTCTTCCTTCAACTTCTCATCTCCAATAATGAAAGAATAAGCCTGTCTCCAGGTTGGTACCACCATCCGAAGAAGAGGAAGGACGGGCTCTCTCTACCCACTGTCTGGGCAGCTGCAGGGAGGAGATACAGGATTTGCAGTTTCCATACCCAGGGTTTGCTGCTGTGCCAGGTTGCCATCAGATCCCGAGATAATCAATATATGAAAAGTAAGACAGAGTGGGTATAACCTATTTTGGTGGCTGTTACCTGTTTTCATGGCTCCCACACTCTGTGTATGATTTTTTTGCTTTGCCATTGAGTTTATGGAGAAAAATAAGTGAATTCAGTCTTGCTGGACACATTTATTATAAACACTTCCAAACTATTACTAACACTATCCTAATTAATGACCTTATTCGTACTAAAATAACTTGCCTACTAAAATAACTACTTCAACTTTCATTCATTGACAATTCACAGCAAAGACTTCCAAATCCAAAATGCTGAATAGCTAGAGTCCAATCTCAGTTTTATACACAACCCCACCAGAACTTGGTATCATTTCCACTTAAATAAGTAATTACTACATAAGTCAGTATAGAGTTTCTAGGAGTTGCTATTCAATTAGAACATACCGCATCAAGAAAAAAAAAAATTAGGTAGCAGCCTTTTTTATGTGCCCAGATGCAACACTGAGTTTGCCAGAGTGTAGGTGGCAGTGACAAAAACATGAAGTCATTACTGAGCATTAGAATCACAAACAGATTGATATGCAGTTGTGGGAGCAAACACCATACCCAGTGACACCTATTAATTGAACTCGCTCCAGCTGAAGCTCTCCTGTGACGTACTTCACTCATATAGCCTGGAGTTGTATGCCACTGGAGTAACAGGCAGGAACAGCAGCTGGCTAGTCTGAAAAATCAATTTGGTTTTATTCCCTGCACTTATATTTTGGGTTAGCAAAAGCATGAATTATGAAACTCTATTCCTGCACTTATAAATGATACTATTCTACATATGTTTTACGCTCAAGCTACAGCATAGCAATTGTAATATTTAGTTGGGGTCTTTTTCCCCTGAAAGACATAAAACTTCATGAATCAAGACTATGTACATGACTTTTCACTATATAATTGAGTTTCTATTTCAAAAAAACAAAAAAACCAAACCAAACATACAAAAATCAAAAACAAAACAAAACAAAAAAAAACCAACAACAAAAAAACCCACATAAACATTAAAAGTAATCTGTAGAAGAAAATTTTCTGCCAGTTTCATATTTTAGGTCTAATTTACGCTTCTTGAATACTATGATAAAAATCTTAAAGTAGCTAAGGAATTAATGAAAATTCAGCTGGACTTTTTCCATGATGCTCAACATGTGATCCTACACACCAATTTCTAGAAACAATGAGGAATACATCAATAATGAACAATAAATGAATAATTAAAATTTTTTTTATAAAAGCAATGTCATTAATATAGGCATATGTCTACATTTTTTACACAAGTATATGTTTTTTAAAAATTGTTTAAACCATCCATCAAAGTCCCAGGAAAACTACAAATGCTGTTTGGGTGAGTCAGTTGAAGCTGTTTTTCCCAAAGACAAAATCAGAAAACATAAAATTTCCAATCACATTACAAATCTGTCACATCACAAACCCCAAAATTTAAGGCCATATCAGGATTTTTGAAATGGATATAGGCATTCATGTTGAAAAAACCCCAGTGTTTCCATACTAACTTTATCACTTCTCCTACGTTTCTGCATAATAAGGCTTACAGCTTTGCAGCTTTTACACCCCTGCTGAGTGGTACCCTGAGGCAAGGATGTGCTCCTGGTTGCCACATCATGTGCAGACTTCCTCACTCACTCACCACACACCCATTCTATCCTGTTCTCCAGAGTTGTGAGAAGCATCAGTGCTGGTTCAGGTCACTCCACAATACCTACACTCTAAACTTGTGCTCCTCAGGTTTGTGGATCCTTTATCTGTTTATGTATAATACTGCTTTTTTACTCAGCTCCAGATCTACAACATCCTTTTAAGCAATGCCAGAAACTAACAGTGTACTTATTAAATAACTTCATTCCTCCCTCTTGCAGTGTTTCAGGTTTGTCTCAAATAGTCATTTTCAGTTTTCCTTTCTACTATAGCATTTGAATAACATTTTTTTGTTACCATGAAGCAATGCACAGAATACAAGGTGGGAAATAACATTCACCTTGTTAGACGTTGCTATAGAAGGATATATTATCTGATATATATTACTTCAAATCTTCTCAACTAGTTCTTAGAGAGATTGACTTGTATGACTCACTTAAGCAGTTCACAAAACCAAATGGAAACACTATTCTTTTGATCAAATGCATACCACTGGCATTAATTTCTAGATTCCTGAAATATTCACACTAACTCTATTCCCTATATTTACCTGTTTTTGTGAAATTTTCTTGGAAAGGAGCTGCACAGAACAAATTCTTAACAGCAAGAAACTGAGGTGGAAGTTGAAATCACGTATTTGTTAAATTGAACCTTTTAGAAACTAACAGTCATACAGCAGCGATATATTCTGCTTTTATAAAGTTTCATTTGTGAACTTGCATTATAGTAAGTGTTCTGAACACTGTTTTTACTTCTTTCGTGTCATTAAAGTTCTTGGACACACTGGAAAGGCTTCTTTCTAATGCATGGTCTAGAGAGATTCATTAAATCTGCAGCATTTGAGGAGCTCATAAAAACTAGACAGCAAAGCTAGATATCAAACATCTCAAATTACGAGCAACACGACAAGAAACAACATGTCACCAAAACTACTGACTGCTAAATTATGACACTCAACAGTTTTACCACTTTTTTTCCATACTATTTGATAGACTTACATTGGCTAAAGCATCCAAGCTTTATTAGAATAAATGTAGACCTCTAATGCATTTTTTTTCTGAAGAGAAAACAGGAAATAGATTTAACACAACCATTTCTCATTCACATTGCAATTCCAAAAGTTCATCTTAAATCCCACTTCAATTTACTTTGGCATTCTGCAAGAATTCTGACAGCTCTTTCCTTTGGTCTATATGCTGAAACTGCCAAGTCTTAGAGATGCTTCTGCTAAGATTTATTCTTTACAGGAACAAACATCCAAAGCAGATTTTTTTTGCTTGCTCACTCTTTTAGACTTACGTCTTTTAAATTCTTCATTAAAACTGCTTCAATTTGCACTTTTGGAACACCTACACTAAGATTTGTTTACTTATCTCCTAAGGGTATGCCAGGGTAGGTTTTGAGCATCTGCAGTGGCCACCTGTAGGCAATATATTTACTCCACAAACACGGTCAGATGAGGAAGCAAAAATCTCTTTTCCACTTTAATTAATAACCAAAGAAACAGTGACCATTTATGTATTTTATTCAGTGTCTTAAAACCAGAAAAAAAAATAAAAGAACAATCCTAAGAACAAGACTGAAAAGCCAAGTATCTTCATTCTGAACCCCTTCTGAGGGATGATGGACTTAAAGGAAACAGTCATTGTATGAGGAATATTTACCAATATATTTTCCCTTCTTAAGGGAAGGAAAGCAAACAGAGGTATCTTTGTTGGAAATGGTAATTTTTTTTTGATATGCATACTCATTTTCAGAAGAGAGCTTGAGGCTGCTGAAACTCAAGTCCTGGAGAATGCTTGCAGGCCACCTAAACATAGGAGCTAGGTGGTAGCACCAAGCAAAAAAAAATTTTTACAGCACCTTGCAACACTGAAGAGTTACCATCCCAGCTTTTGGAAAACCTGAGATGCCCAGTTCATGGAATTAAGGCTCTTGTGCTAAGTTTCTAAAATTCTATAAATTATCCTGCCTAATGGCAAAATAATTATGATTTTTCAGCACCACAATGTTTAAGACTCTTTGAGGATACTAAACTAAGTAACCTGAGCACAAGGTTAAACAAACAAAAACCGTTCAGCCATTAACTGTCCAAATATTTTACTATTTGATTGCTGAAAACCAACATCCTTTAGTAGCTATTGCTATGTACTTAGGGACCAGTATACTGATATATATTCCCCCCCAGTTAGGGGGAAGTAAAAAATCTCAAAACTGTTGGCTGTTTGATTGGGCTTTGTTTTAGGAACATGTGGAGAATGATGATTTGTTGCACAGTTATTCCCCAAAATTTTCTAGTATTCTTGCCATTGAAATCTAACCCTCCACCCCCAAAGCTCCACCCACAGAATAGTCTAAAAGAAGACTTCAGCACATGCCATGTGAAGAGCTTGGAAATTTGTGTTTGGGAAAAAATAGCAGGTGATGGGATAACTGAATAGGCTTATTTGTTTTATTGGTGCTAGACACTGGCATTACAATCATCAACTTGTAGGCTTTTTGGTTGCTTCCTTACACATAATTTTATTTTATTTTATTAAAAGAACATCTTGTTTGCACAAATTAATTAATTTAGCACCTCTAAAGCATTTCTATTCTTCATTACATCCTTTTTATTATAATTTAACTGATGGACAGCTAATATAGGTAGCTTGAACAAAACAACTGCACATTCTCAGACTGTCCTTAAGGATATAAAATACCCAGTATTTGCACACATACTTGCATGCACATATTTTCATACTCACCCTCAAGACTGTCCATCCACAGAAAGTTCACAATCAAAGGCTTCACTCTGAAGAACTGGAGAGGCTGTTTGCATGCATAATGCTTAGATGCTCAGTGTAGCTACCCAAGACAGTACTTCAAGGTCACTCCCTAACGATCCTCGATAAATAACATTTATTTAGCATCCCCAAACTTTTTCCCACAAATACAACATGACAGAACATGAGGCAACATCCAAGCTCCTGAGAATACCAAAGACATGCCCAAGGCCAGGAAAACCAAAACCATGCCAGGCTAGCAACATGCTAATTGGCAGAGGTGTGCAAGTTGCACAATACCAATGTATACTGCACACAGACCTGTACAGTCACGTGGGCACATTCAACTCAGCTGAAGAAGCAACATCATTACTTACATATGTGGGACTCAGTACCACAGATGCAGTTAGAATAAGAAATGAGGCATCAGCAAGAGACTTCTGCTGAGATTTTATATAGTTTTCAGAAATCTGTTTGGATGCACCAGCAGGTATCCTGCTTCCAAGACCTTAAGAAAAAAAAATGCTTAATGACTGGTCTCTCTGGATCCCATTAAGTGATCATGTAAACAGCAGGGCACTGAAAGGTACTCAACAGAAACCTCTTAGTAACATTTTATGCCGCCACACAGTTTGTGTTTTATTTGATCCTGAAAATACTTGGAAATTCATTCAGGTTTGCAGAATCAAAGTATCATATAGGAGACTCCGAACTAAGTATTAATTGGAGTACAAATCCGCTACAAGTGTGAAGGAAGACAAAATTACAAGGACAGAAGACATGGGCAACCTGAGCGCAAAGCACGTATTATGAACACATTATTCACCTTTATTCTACAGTGTTCTGAGATAGGGAGTAAGTAGAAACCCACCACTCCCAAAAAATGCTAAAAGACACTGGACTGGTCTAGGAAAGTGTGTTTTGCCTAATAGTCACACTGCACAGTACAGCTATGCTCATCTCAGAGATCTTATGTGGAATGCACCAGACCAGTACCCAGAATATCCTGGGAAGACAGGCCTACAACACAGGATCAGGCTTTTGGTCAGGCAGCATTCTCTACAGTCGTACCAGTCACGTGGTCAAAGTGCCTCCATCTCATAGTTTCTCTAACAGATGAATAAAATTTGCCTTTGGGCCAAGCATGAATTAAGCCTGATTTTAGCAGCATGCATGCCCAGCACCTGCTGAAAACAAGACACTTCCAAATGTGCTTCAAGCTGGGCACTGCTGGTAGAACTGGTCATTTACAAATCCTGACCTGCCTAAACAGTAATAATTTTGCCCTTCATCCCAAAAACTAGGAGAGATCTGTCAAGTATTGCCTCTCACATGAGAGCTTAAGATGGACAGGATTGTGTCCTTGCTTTGGCTGTGATTTTCTTTATAGTAGCTGGTAGAGTGCTTTGTTTTGAATTTCGGAAAATAATATGAACACACTGATTGATGTTTTAGCTGTGGCAGAGTTTACACTAAGGACCTTTTCTGCTTCTCACACCACCCTGACAGCAAGGAGGCTGGGGGCCACAGGAAGCTGGGAGAAGACACAGCCAGGACAGATGACCCCAGCTCACCACTGAGATAGTCCATACCATATGATGGCAAGCACAGTATATAAACTGAGGGGAAAGCTGGTTCCATTGCTTGGATACTTGGAATGGGCATCAGTCAGGAGGTGGTCAGCAACTGCATTGTGCATCATTTGCTTTGTATATTCGAATTCTTATATAATTATGACTGGTTTTCCTTCCATTTCTGTACTACCAAACTGCCTTCATCTCTACCCATGAATGTTACTTTCTATACCCTTCCCTCCAGTTCTCTCCCCATCCTACTGGGAAAGGGAGTGAGCAGGCATTTTAGTGGTGTTTCACAACCCACCAGTTTAAGCCAGGACAATTGTTAAGTATGTATAATATTGACACTGTTACATTCTTACCACATTAATTTTTTTCAGTATCTATTGTAGTGAGTTTCAACCTGTTTGTCACAGTAGCATCTGTCTTAGGTTTTTTTTCCTGGCAAAGAAAGCTCTTCAACAATGAAATAATTGTGGTAGCACACTGACCACATCTTGAGTTTGGGCATATGTCCCAAGTGGATCTATTTCAAAAGCAATGAAGCAGAACCTAAAATTGAATAGAGTAATATGTCACTGTATTCTACTATGGAAGGGAACTCCAAGGCAGCTTTTCTTCTTGGTGCACAAGTAACCTTTGAATTCCTTATACATCGTGTGACTGTTGCTGTTGTCAGAATAATTGACTATTTTCCTTACAAAATTATAATCTACTGAGAACTAAAACAAGTACTGACAACTTTCCATATAAAAATATTTTGTGTCAGGTTTCTATATCGCCCCAAGATTCTCTTGCAGCTTGAAACCCTCCCTCGCCTCAACCTGAACAATTGTCCATTTCTATGAATGCCACAATGAAATCAGGTCACAAAGGCAAAATATTTTAAAAAGGTGGAAAAAAAGAAAAAAAAATCCTGTCTTGATATTCTTAAAATATGAACTACTTATATTTTTAGTACATCCAGTTTTTGTTAAGATGTCAACAGAAAGCATTAAGACATTCTGTTCCACAATAAGGATAATCTTAAGGCCCTATTACTTGCATAATTGGAATTTGGGAGTTTAATGAACTCTAGTTTGTACAATGCTGTTCATCACAAGTATGGACAAGAACAATTCACAGGGTTATATTCTTTTTTATAATATGCAGAATTAAAAATGACTATTCATTTTGACAAAGACTGATATGTCTGAAGTGTTCAGTGTCAAAAATTATTTGAGCAATGACTGGTTTTCTGCTGTTGAACAAAAACTAAAGCTACTTATAAACCAGAAATTTATTTCTAAAAGCTTTATTTTATCAGCATTCAGCATTAAAAGGGTCTGAAAACACTGGCTTTCTCTGGAGTGCTTAGATCACGCGCTCATGTTTTCCATGTGGGATTTATACTTCCTTTTGCAGACACTGATGTGATAGCCATTTGAACTTACACACTTGCAGTTATTTTTAAACATTCCTGTAATACAGCAGAGGTAAGAACAACTTTGATTTCCAAGTGATAGTTTAAAAAAAAAACTCAGAAAATTTAAACCATGCAAAAGTCTCGAGACAAAGTCTTGCTGCAGTAACAACCAGGTGACTAAGGTTTCAGAAGACTTCACATTTGCTGATAAACATAGTAAGAAGTTCTAGGGTTCAACAGCATTGCTTTGACTAAAGCAGTCCCTGCAACTGTAATTCTTTAAATGTTTGGAAGAGCTGGGGGGAGGGCAAGAAACCAACCAACCAACCAAAGCACACACACACACAAAACCAAATAATCCCTATACACACATGCACAAACAAAAAACCCAATACAAACAAACTTAACAACATAAACAAACTTTACCAGAAAATTATGCATTTTCATAAGCTATTTGAAATATCCCATAAAATTCACCTTATCTCCCTGGCACACCTTTACAACCTTTAACAGCTGGACTCAATGATCTTAGAGGCCTTTCTCAACCTAAATGACTCCGTAATTCTATTCTCAAACAACGTATGAATAATGTGTTCTCTGAAGAGATTCTCAGCTCAGATACGCTGTTTCCCTTATGAAGATAACCTGGTATGGTGAAAAGTTTCAACAAAATCTTCCAGAAATATCAAATCTATACACAGTAGTCATTTTTCAGTGGTACCTCACATCTTCATTTCAGATGTATTTTAGCTAGGAGTACACTTTCACTTGTATAGACCACTTTAGTGTCAGAGGGATTTCCAGATGCTCAGCAATTCACATGCACATAGCACTGCACAGAATGAGCATCCTACCATGGGGACTTCAGGGCTCACCCAACCACCACCAAGGTTTCTCAGAAAACACAACAGAAACATTCAGAAATCCACTCTAACAACTGAAGAACAGCTGATTAATTCATTAGATCAGTGATAAACGTAGTCTCAACAGGGTGATACCTAATCACCTCGTCTACTGCATTAATGACAGTTACTTTTTGATTTTATACAGGTCACCTCTTTAGCCTTTATAGTTCATTAAGTGTTGTTTGCTTCCTAACCAGAGCTTATTGGAGTATCTGTTTTTGATTACATTTCCCATCCTCCTCCCCTCACAGTTTTAAAAACTACATAAGAGAATGGAAAATGTAAGGGAAGAAATACCTGTGGAAACTGTTTCATCAAGTCAAATCCTAACACAGTCATACGCAAAACCAATCAAAGAATTGTATTTGGGTGTTCAAAAAAAAAAAATAAAAAGGCAAGCATTGCTTAAGGTCTCTGTATGATTGACATTGTACCTGTAAACACATGGTGCCAACTTTGTATTTTCACACACCATCTCTGTTGTCTAGTGAATACTTCTGTCAAATGTGAAAAAAACTGTAATTGTTTACATACTTCACCTGACATACCTTATATTACACTAAGAACTCAGCTATAGCAGAATAGATAAAATAAATAGCTTACCACAACCAACACCTGGAATAAAAAAGTTCGAAGTGCTTTGGTACAGCAGACTCATTTAGAAACACTGATAAATTCAATTTCATTAGAAAGGTGATAGGCGGCTGCAGTTTTACATATCAGTTTCTGAACCTTGAAATCTCTCCTTCCCACAGAAGGATGCTGCTTCAAACCCTGCCTATCTGGAAATTAAAGCACCAGAGTTACTGCTACAGGAGGGGCTGCCCAACTGCTCCAAATGAGCCAGCCTGCCCAGCACCTTGGGCTGTTTGATGCACGGCCGGCAGCTGAACAGATTGGGCCGTGTGTGTCCCTGTCCCTGCATACATAGGAGCCATCTGGAAACAAACAGCTCAATCATGAAAGAGTAAAGCTAACGAGGAAAACTGCAGCTTCCTGATCAGAAAAACCTGAACCCCTCAAAAAAACCAAATTAAAAAAAATAGAAAAAAAAAAGGAGGTACCTGATTACCTCCTTACTACTTCTGTTTTAAGACTCACAAAAGATGAGGGCTTTACTTATCTGCTTCTGTAACTATCCTTTTTAGCCACATTAAAATCACTACCATGGGAAATGAGGAGTCAGATATGAGAGGCAAGGGCTAGCACACCGTTCATCTGGTGCTGATGCCTCAGTCTCAGGCACCACAGACCCAGCAGCCATGCAGCCCAGCAAGTTTTGCTGAAGGCTGCTGTCAGGTCACTGAGACCTTGCGAGTGGATGCTTAAACACAACTAAATTTAAGGCCACAGCAGCCTCTACAACACTCAAGAGAAACAGCAGTTGGAGGGGGAAGAGAAGAAGTTTAACAAACGTGGTACATCATCTGGGACCACACTTGGACCGCCGTCCAGAAGCGCAGGCCAGTGACAAGCCATGTGCTATTTAGCTTGGCCAACTCCACAGCAACCGCAAGCCAGCCTGTGCCACAGCACGTGCCCAGGCTCCAGCTCTACCAGCAGCAGCTACTGAGAATCAACCCCAGCTGCTCTGAAGTTTGTGACTTCACCTTTAATGAGCCTAATTAATTTACTTTCAAGGTAGCCTGACTCCAGATTGCGCTGTGTTTTCCAAATGTTTTCCACGAAGCTGAGGGAAGAGATGCCCTGTGAGCCTCAACACGGTCCTGGGGTATCCCTCCAGTACAGGTGCTGTTTAGCATCAGCCCCTGGAAAGGGGAAAGACCCACTGCTTCCAGGAGAGCCTGGGGGAAAAAAGCCAAACCTTAAAATACTACAGAGAAAAATATTTGGACTGAAAATTGAACCAAGGCTTTGTTATTAAAAACAGTCCTCAGATTAAGGATTATAACTCCTAAAAGTTGGGGGGGGGGTGTAAATACCTTTTTTTTACATGAAGTAATACAGCAACAGAGATCACTACACTCATTAAAAGGTGCTTTTATTTCCTTATTCAATCCTCAGTCTCCTAACACAAATTTTTCTGTGCCACTGACAACTCCTGCATTATTTATACAACGGCCAAACTATAATTGGCCTCTTTCACATGGGTGAATATCAACATATGGGGAAGAAATAGGGC
Source organism: Notiomystis cincta (assembly GCA_013398075.1). Lineage (NCBI taxonomy): Eukaryota > Metazoa > Chordata > Aves > Passeriformes > Notiomystidae > Notiomystis > Notiomystis cincta. Next base: position 188,509 of record VZRX01008210.1, read on the forward strand.
AAGGAAGGAATGCAGATAAGTGACAATTTCCATATTTGTAAAGAAAACAGTTGTACTCTGACAGCGTGACAGGTTTTAGATATACTGCTCTGCATTTATACATAGTTGATGTCTAGCTTATAAAGGTTCATTTAGCTATAAAATCATCATGTTTAGCTGCTGAAAGGAGGCTGGAACAGAATGAGAAATTCTCATGATCTGTGTGAACAAGACAACCATTTTGCTGTAATATAATTTTTCAGAGTACTAGATTTTTCTTTCTAGAGCATTCTGATTTAACTTTAGATCTAACATGAAGATACAATTTTTACTGTACACAGTACTATAAAACAGTGGCCAATTTCCAATTTTAGAGGCAGAAATTACATAAGCTTAAAATATACATCCCATTTTACTCCCGATGCTGGCAGCTTTTCTTTTAGCTTAATATAGCACATTTTATTCCCTTCTTTTTACCACAGTACTCAATTGAAAAAGAAACCCTGACATTTATGTCCTGAAGCTTTAACATCACAGTATATTCCCACGTAAAGAAATGTGATGCCATGAATTAAGAGGGTCACATATTAGTGGGATGCTCTGGTTCATAGCTGGGATGGGATCATCTGAGAAGATTTTTACATATAAACTACACAAAGCTGTTTAAACAGATCTTGCACTACAGCTCAGAAAATATGATTTCATCTCACTTACAAGCTACACTAAAACTACAGCCTTGAATTAGATTAAGGAGGAAGGGATGGGTTGGGTATGTATGGTATGCGGGGAGGCAAGCAAGGAAGAACCAAGCTAACCCCAGAAGTGCTGTGTTCATTCAGGTGCAAAACTTACTGCAGGTTCAGAGGGGGAAAATACACACTAGCAACACCTGAGCTGCTGCTTTTCTTCTCTCCACCGAGAGCTTTGCTGACCAATGACCAGAGGAGAGGCAATTCTCGCCCTTTGCTCAGTGTGCTGCCACTTGTGCTGCCTCGTTGGTTCCCTGCATGCTTCAGGCAGGATCCAAAGCCTGCTGGAGCCACTATCACTCCCCATATCAGCTTTCATATTCACATTTCAGAAAGCATTGAGTTTCTTAACTGTTGTGATTTACAGTAACATAAGGCGTTTCCTCTCATGGAAGCCCACTTTTGTCAGAACTGACTGGACGAGTCTGACTCCAAACTGCCCATAACTGCAAGTAAAACACTGTCACTCCCAATACAAAGGACCTCTATTTACAATTTTACTGACAAGACATTCATCTTTCTGTGGAGCTGATAGTAAACTTTTTGCTGCGATTAAGACTTTAAGATATAAAGTTTGTTCTTAGTGCTTCATTTTCACTGTAAGACTCAACAGAAAGACACAGTGTGATTAGCTGCAATTACCTGGAACCAGAAAACCTGGATTCAATTCTCAGCATTGCCACAGGCTCCCCCTAAGGTCTTAGACACATCACTTAGGACTCCAGTGTCCCATGTCAGGTGTCTATAAATTGGCTGGCTAAGTCTCATCTAGTAATCCTGGACTTCTTACAGTCACTGGAAAGGAACATATAGCTCCAGAGAGCAGTCCATCTCACATCAAGACAGATGCCCAAGGTAGGTCAAAAGAATCACCTTCTGAAGGTACTTAAACTTAAATGAGATGAATCCTATCCCTAATCTCCCTCTGCCATTGATCCCCATCTGTCATACGGGATTTATGTTTCAACACATCAATAGGGGACTACTTTGATTGGCGCCTACATAATATAAATGACTGTCTGATGTGTACAGGCTTGCACACTTCACAAAAAGCTGTTACTAAGATCTTTACCTGAAATCTTCATATCTACAGTCAAGACAGGCTATCTGGGCAGCTACTTATGTATGATGTTGTTTTGCCCTTTTATGCTATCACATATCAGAGTAGTACTAGGTATTCTCCTGTATCAGCTTCTCATTGAGAGGAGGTACAGAAATTTCCAATAATTACATCAGCCTCTGGACAGATAAACTTGCTCCTGTACTAGGGAAGCTGCTGTAGCAGAATTTTACTAACTCCTTTATCATAGAAACTGCTTTCTGGTATGAAGTAGCTAGTCTTTTAAGTATTACTGGAGCTGAAACTAGTTTATCTCCTTAATGTCAGATGAATTCCCTCCTGGGTGCAGAAGGCTAAAATCCAGGTCCTTTGTACCATCCCACCTGTAAATAATTCAAATCCCAGTTGTGAGCATGGCATTATACATAAAATAGCTTTCTGCAGTAGCAAGTCAAACAGCTTATCCAGTTTTCAACTAGAAGATGGCAAATCATGATTACTGGGAAACAGGAAACTTTCTTCTATTTAAAAATGAAAAATTTATCATTCACGCCAGGGTGAAGATAAAGAGGTTTTAAAGAGTAACTCAGCATAGTTTTTAAAAAGAGCTCCAAATTGGATGTCCAAATCCCCCAGTATGAACAGTACTTAATGACCACCAAAACACACTTATATCTGGCAGAATGTATAACAGGCAAGTGTTCACATTTGCAGGTATGAAGTTTCCATGATACAATTAAAATCCCTTTGAAGGAGGAGTTGTTTACTTATCTCTGGGGGCCTTAAAGGATGGCACTTTTTCCAACATTTGAGCTATTTTTTTTGCACAACAGTCCATGTCTCCAGTCAAAGATCTAGATCCTATCATGTCAGGCAAAGTATAAACACATTACAAGATATGTCAGGCCCTGTTCTAAAGAGACTGCAGAGCAAACACTGTTCCTCACAAACATGAAGCAGCTCTTGATGAAACAGCTGTCACCGGTTACAACCCACATTTGGAATTCACGTGTTAACAGACCATCCAAACATAAAAATAATATAAAATTAAAAAAAAATAAAAAAGAAGAAATAAGGAACATGGCCACCACACAACTGAGATGTTTGCTTTTGATTTTTCCCATGCATCCAGTCAAGCAATCAGCCTACAAAAACAGAACAGGTAAACAGGTTTAAAAGCCTAACTAGCTATTTGAAGTGATGGTGACAATAACTGACTTTTTATGCAGTCTTCCAACTCAAATACAAAAGTGCTTTGAAGGGGAAAAAATAGAACTGTATTTCTGGGACATAATTCAGCTCACGTAAAAAAAATACGATTCACTAGAAATACATTAGCAAGAATTCTGGTCTAAGTGAGCCAGAACTGGAAGAACAATGTTAGACCAAGTCCAATGGAAAAAGCAATGTGGCCTGAAGCAGTTGTTTTGTAACAGGAAAAATTTAATCACATGTTCATTTCAGGCTCTCCTTCTGTGCCTTATCTAGGGAAAAACTCACATGTATTTATTATTAAAACCCATAGCAATTGTACATGCTGTGACTGTATCCACTTTTACAAGGGTGCTGCCCCACACAGTGAATATGCTTATTACAGGTTAGTCTTAGACACTAACTTGCTGAAACCAGCCAGCTAAGGTTTAGTTCTAACTGTGCTGGGCAGTGTTTGTGTAGGTCATCCTCTTTATCTTGCACCAACAGGTATGGAATGTTTGACCATCCTGGAACGACGTGGAGCCTCTCCACTCGCACACCTCACTGCCGAGCCCATTACCTTTGTTCCTCCTAATCCTGCTACACTGAAGTACAGAAAACTCATAGAGCCAATAATAATGGGACAGCAGCTTCAAACTGCAACTTGACCAACCACTATCAATAAACTTGGTGATGGACTTTAGGAGTGGAAAAGTTTCAGTACATTCCCCTACTCTTTTATTCTAAGTACTACAGCTTAAGATAAACACTAAGCACAGTTCTACACTATTTACTATACAACCTCTTAAATTTTGTACCTAGAATTTATTAAATACAATTACCTCTAAGTCTGATTGAAGCAATTACCTAAGTTGTAAGTAACTTAACATCACTACAGCTATAAGTAGGACAGGCTGAGCGAATATTTTTCACAGTTTGGTGATAAAATCTTGTGTTACTTCATCAGCATAATCCCTAAGGTATTCAGAATCATCAATACACTTATCCTAAAAGGACCTATGAGAAAGCCAGTATCTGCCCTAATGGAAGACAAAACCTTAAACAATTTGTTAACTATAACAATCTGAAAAGGACTTCAACTAGGCTCAGTACTCATTACACCCACCTGTGACCCCTGTGACATTTTGTCCACCCTTGAGTTCATCCTTTCAGACTTAGACATTCACCTACTTGAAACACCTAAAGCCAACACTGCAAACCATACCATGAGGTTGGATTTTCACCTCCCCAGTAAAAATTACCTTTCTTCATCACAGAAAGAGCCAGAGAACTGAGTTGAAGGAGGCACAGTGATACAATGGACTAGGGAATGCCAGGTCTTGATCCCTTCCAGCAAATAATTTAACTTTGTTCTGTTAAATCAGTAAATACCACTGAATTCATACATTTTATTAAAGTAGCTGAAGTGCACAGACATTCTAAGAGCCAAATTTCAACATAAAGCAAATTAAATGCTCCAAGTTTCATTCTAATACTAATAGAAAGTCAAAAAAGATATAGAGTAATATTGATATGTTCCATTAAAAGTATGCCAACTATTATTCCTTTCACCTACATGCAATACACACATTTTGGAATTCCGTTGATGGGTACAGATATCTGGAAAGGCAGAAAAAGGTGTCTGCTTTTGGGATTCATTTGAATTCTTAAGTAACAGTGCAGACAGCCCCTACTATGCCTGCAAAAGACTGGTTCATCACCTTTAATGGACATCTAGCTGGTTTTTGCTTTAGAATCTAATTGACACTACATGAATAAGCAGTGCTCAATTCAAAAATCTGAGGTCTTGCTGCTTGATATAAAGATAAAATATTTATTACTATTATTCTTCTTCTAAAATGCTGATTTCCATATCGAGTTTTATGCCATGCTCACCTATAACACAACTTTCATCAATATTTATAAAGAATAATTGATTCTGAGTAAACAGCTCACAATTATTAACCCGTGTACGACTGATAGAGTCAATATTTGCATATCAAATATTAAAGTAAGCCCAAGTCATTATTAAAAACAGACATATATTTTGAAAATGACAAATGCAAGGAAAAACTATAGCATGTGACTTCATGTGGTTTTGTCCCAGATGATTTTACTTCAATTTTTCACTATCAGCATTTTCTCAGTAAGCTAAAAAAAAAAAAAAAAAGGAGGCGGTAAATACACATTATTAAAAAAACCCAAACAGATCAATCTTATTATGCAAGATCTACAAAAATAAAGCAAATATACAAGATAAGAGCAGCAAAGGCCAAACACAGCTATAGCACATCATGAAGCAGCAAATGACCTCTGTCAAGGTCACATGGATATTGGCTGGTGTTTCTCTGCTCTAACTAGCAGCTGAGTAAGCTAACAGCATGAAGTGAGGAAGGCAAAGATGGTGAGCAAGTGCAAGGTAACTGCTTGTTATTAGCATATGAAAAACAGCTATGAAGTAATGAAAACTCTCAAAAAGAAAGGCATCCACTGTCAGGCTTTCCATAAGGAAATATTATATGTCCCAGATACAGTTATCAAATGCAACAGTGTAACAGACAGGTCTTTAATTAAATATTTGGGCTGTTAGAAAATACATAAACTTTAATTTCACATCTAGAAATCCTGCAATTCAGCCAATATGCCGCTTGCAGTCCAAAATGTGTTTGCCTTCTACTCTCAGCTCGACTACTCGAGGACATCTTTGGCAATTCAGTGGGAGTACACTCTCAAAGGCAGCCCTCTCATCAGAGACACCTGTTTTCTTACCTATGCCACCACTTAACTATCCATTGCCTGACACATGGAAAGAAGACATGGAAGATGCTAACCAGGGTAAGTTTATCCTGCTGCAAAGCAGAGTCATGACAGAATTCCCTGGCTCAGATGCCAGCCACAAGGTCTGCCACATGTACAGCCAGTTCCAAACCCAGAATAGGTTTGACAGAAGAATGTCCTTCTGGGTATCATCTCACTGATGGGCATTTGGAAACTAAAGCCTGTTTACACAAATCCAGGCCATAACAATGAGACACAGGGCACTGGCACTCCCATATCGTAAAGAGTAACAGGAATTCTCTTTTTAAGTGAACTACCCACTAATAAGCACAATTTATAGTTTTAGGACACATTAGAGGAATGAAATAAATGGAAAGAAGAGTTACCAACTTCAAGGGGCTTTAAGTCAGGTCTCAAAGATGAACACTAGTTGGATAAATAAACAAAAATTTCTTGTCAGTAACAATGGATGAAATAGGATTACAACATAGAAGGGCAGCTTAGGAAAAGTTCAGACAGAAGCTCTTCACACTACACAACATGTCACATCTTTTACAACAAATGCTATTTAATCCAAGAGACACAATAGGAGTTAATAGCACCAAGTTCAATGGGTTGGTGATTTTTAGGTCAAAAGGACAGGCGATTACCTCCTCCATTCTCAAGGATTAACACAAATCACAAATCCAGCAATTTCAACATCAAATCTAGAACTTGTACCTGGTCAAGTCAAAAGAAAAGAAAATACTGATCTACAAGACTTCAAGTAGAAAGGTGTCATCTGCTCAGTGACGTGATTGCTACTCTGATGGACAAAACAGTGATACCTCATTTCTAGTCTGGGCTCTTGTAGCTTGTGTGCCCAACCAGGTTCCTGTGTCCATTTCTGCATATCAAAGCAGAACTTAATACCAGTATTTTCACTGTGTGGGGATCAAGGGGCCTTTCAGCATACCCAGCTTTCCAAAGAGAATGGTAAGCTTTTAGGATCCAGTTAGGAAACAGACTAGACACATCTCAACTGAAACAACTCAAGTCCCTCCTCTAAACTAATTCTAGTTGTCCAGCATCCTTTCTGAGTTAGGCACCTTTCCTACTCTCAACACTTCAGTCAGTGTTGACAGCTGCATACAGCTTCTTTTCTATTTAAAGTAAGAGCAGCTCATGTTCCCTGGATGTAATCCCCAATTCTTCTCAGAACCAGTATTTAGGGGAGACTCACTTTTTTTTTTTCCTGGAAGTAGCCCTAAGTGCTACAGTGCAGTTTGTTAAAACACATATTCAGATGTAGAATGAGAAACCAAATGAAATCAGTCTATAATAGCACTTTTTCCAACTTTATTAAAATTGGCACAAAAAAACCAGAAGTATTCTCATGAATATGGATTTTGTATTTTATTCCAGATCATTGTCAAAGGTAATGAAAAGAGTTGGAATAATGGAGATGGCAATTCCCCATACACTATCTGTTCTGCAATTTATTACATGGAAAAAAAAAAATCTGTTCACATGGACAATAGTCCTGTTCTACAGTATTATTTTTACAACTAGAACATCACCCTGAACTAAATAAAATGCCTTATTGAATTCAAACACAAAGCTTACCATTTCAACAAGAAACATAAAGAATCCTTTTTTAATTTAAAAAAAAAGGTTCAAAATATTTTGATTGGGATGTATTACACTATCATTCTTTAACCCTCAACTATTTACCAGTAGATTGTGTCTTCTACCAATACATCATACCACTAAGTTTTCCTTATCCCTACATCCTTTAAAAAGATTTAAAAATACAACCCACCTCCAACTCAATCTGTATCATCATATATTTTAAGAATTCCCCCCAACTCTAATACTTTATCCTAGAAATAAATGTTTATAAAGAAATGCTGTCCATAGCTTTGGAAAGAAGCAGAAACAAGAAACAAACAAACAACCACAAAAAAACCCAAACCAACCAACCAAGCAACCCAACACCAAAACCAAAACCAACCCTTACATGCTACTAGTGGTCATTAAGCTTCCAAATAAGAGTTAGATCTATTGTTCATCTGTACGCAGACATATTTTCTAGGAAAAGCACGACTGTTACCTTGAACCCAGAAAAGCCATTTGTCAAGGAATCTTTATTTCCACAGCACTTTGCACAAAAGCACTCCACTTATCTATAACTGCACAACCTATATCGTTATTTAAACTCATGGACATGAGAGTTCATGGGTAAACTCATGTCTCTGAGCCAAGCTGAGGAATGGTTACTAACTTTCCCATTTTGTAACTGCTACACTCATTTTTCAACCCCATGATTACAGAAAAACAATACCTTAAGATAAAGGTACAAAACAGAACTTGTAAGTGGATTTTTAATCAATTCATTAAAACTTTACTGAGCAGCTTTGAGGCACTGTACTACCTATTCACTACAGCCATGGCTACATTATTAAAACTACTACAATATATTTGGCAATAAACACTGAATAGTGTCCAGGAAACTTACAGATAGTATCCTTAAAAGAACCAAACTGGATTTAGCCACTCCTACATAAAATTTTATTTTCTTGAAATCTTTTTATAACTATAATAATTCAGATCTAATTAATTATTTGAATAATTTCTCATGACTTTTTAAAAAAATTGTAAAATCTGCTCCATTTAAAAAGATCTTATAAATATTAGAAGCTTATCAGATAACTACACTGCACGGGAGACATTCCAGATTTATTTCATGTTCTGATAGATTTCTCCAAACCTATTTAGGGACGACTAGAAAAGAGAAGTGGCATCCTGAGTTTGCAGTTCTCTGAGAATTTAAAAAATGGCAACACCACTCCCTCTAGTATGGAGAGGGAGAAGTGTTCAGTGCCTGCTGTTTCAGGGAAATACCTCCAGACTGGCAGTGATAAGAAACCAGGTTAAGAAAAATGGTCAGCTCTCTCATAAGCCATTCATGTGCTCCTCCTTTAGCCACTTGGGGAAAACAACAGAAGAGAAAAGCCAGCCTCTAAAACATACTGATAAGACATTTGTCAAAAGGAGTACGCAAGGAGATGTTCTTATTCCAGCTCCTATCCGGCTTTCAGTCACTACAGGACTCGAAAAATTAGTAAATATTTTTATTTCTTTTTATTTAAACAAGAAGATTTTTCCACATGATGCTGCACAAATTGCTCAGCTAATTCCTGTAGTCCCTGAGACTGCCTGTAGCCTGCTCTTAGCCTATCACCAGAAGAAATCATGAAAAACCCTTGCCAGTTGTCCTCCTCCTAATGCATTCTGCTTGGTGTCTGGTATTTCTGTAAAAGATATAACAGTATAACCACCATTTCCTAGTCCCCTCTTCTACTGGGGTGTATGAGGGAGGAGTAAAGTCTTCTCTAGCAAAAATGACATGTGTACGTAACGATCCTGAAAATATTTGTTAACCTAATGGTTTGTTTATTTAGTCTGGCAAACGCTTTTATTTTAACCTCGAGTATCTTTAGTAAATGTCAGCAGTAAACACAAATTGATAGTTTGCTCCCTTATCTGTATTTCTAATTAAGTTTTTTCCTAGATACAGAGTTATGTCTAAAACAAACATTCTATAGAGAATCAAAGTAAAATCAAACGATGAAGTATTTCTCTTTGTGAAACTGCATATTTATATAGGCATCACCAGCAGAGGGAAGGAGATCATGGTATTCATGCATAATAATTCCTCCATGCTTTTCTTCCAGATATGCAGAAATATATTCTTGTCCTTTTCATTTGTATCACAAACTTTAATGTCTCTTCCATAGCACGTAATACGAGGTCGCGTGCATCCTTTATTCAAAAAGCTGTTCCCAGTAAAGAGTTTACCTGTGTGTTTAAACATGCATACCAACATAAAACTATATACAAATGTTTTTAAAATTGTAACCAGACTGCTGAATGGACAGGAAAAGACAACGATATGCTAAATAAGAGCTTCATTTTCATGTGAGGAAACATCAATTAACTGAGTTCTGTACAGCTGAGTGGCTTAAAAACTTCTGCCAAGACACTAAGCTGCTCCTTCTTTTTACTTATTACAGCCAACCCTGCCAAAAGACCATAAAAATTGATTTTATGTTTCCGGTGTCTCTATGCTAGCTGGAAGAATATAGATTTTTTTTTTTTTTTGTTTCTGACAAACAGAACCTTCTCTTATCTCACACCTTTGCTACGTTAGCAATACTGAGCATCTTCTTGGCCATCTCTTCTATCTGATTTAAGTTATGATTAAGGCAGGAGAACATTTCAGACTGTTAAATCAAACACTGTTCTATATCTACGGTTTTAAAGGGTTTCTTGCCCATCAGTGTTATACAGGAGGCTATATCCCACTTGTACTGCTATGGCATATGTGGCAGCTGATTATTTTTCACATTTATTTTAAGGAAGTATTAGAACTGCTCTGTTAGTCTGTGAGCTACCTCTTTAAATTCCAGTGTCAATCCTTAAAATGGATTTCGCATCTTTCGCATCAAACATTAATAAGGCTCACTTAGGCGCTCTTAATGTGAAGGAAAATTTGGCTTGTATGAAATGGCTACACTGGAACATTTCATGCTTTTGCAAGTGCAGGAGCATGATTATTTCCTACAGTATGTCATTATCTTATGCCCTGTGGTTCTTTTTGAAATTATCTCTTCTCACTCAAGCTGCCTACACTATGTTTTTAAGCTATATAGTTTCAATTTATGAATTGTATGCATGCAAATTTTGAGCAACTATACCACAAGCCAAGTAATAGACCACATTAAAGTATATTTCCCTCAGACACTACTAATAGAACTAAAACCCCAAAAAGCTCGGAACAAAAAAAAGATACATATTTGACTCAAGACATAAAATCAGGTCGTTTGTTTCCAAGACAGACAAGAAAATACTATTCTAGACACATATGCAATCTCCTTACACTTTTCCTGGGCAGGTTTATTTAAGCATGGCAGGACATGTCATTTCACATCCTCACAAAGCAAATTAGTTCGCTGCCTACTTGTCCTTGTACCCAAAAGCTCCCCCCTCCCTTTTTCAGGGACACTCCTAAAACAACTGCCCATCTGTAACTCTAGATGTCAACTCACCAGGGAAAGGGAACTCCCCTTGGGTCTACAAGTGCCAGCTTCCCTTCCTTGGGATGAAGCAACTCTCTCGGACAAAAAGCAATCTAAACAGCGCATAACAGATTAACATGCAACATGGATGGCACACTGCACAGCAGCTCTGAGGATCAATATCACCGCTGCAGATTAGTAGTCTAGTTGTCATCTACAACACGTATGCGTATCTAAAATCACTCTGTGACCTTTGTACAGAAAATATTGTTTCAGAGACAGTGAAATATTATCGCACTACAACATTCTGCATTGAGTTTACAAGGTAATAAAGACAGAGCTACTTCTTTACACGCAAATGGCTATTAAATAAGGAAAATAAAACTTGACATCCCCCAGACAATCAAAAGAAATGATTTATTTGGATGCCAACATCTGTCTTGAGATTGTGGCCAAGTGCTTTTCTATGCTCATTTAGGACTCTACTTGGAAAGCTTTTCAGTTACATCTACCTAGAGATTTCTCTCTACCGCTTCCCATCTGACAGAAATCACTCAGCTGGGTCTGATGAATAATAGCAAAAGGCAGCTTGTATCAGAGATGATTGAATTACAGATTGTTGAAAGTGCCATAAAGGCTCATTCCAATGACTACATTTAATTTATTTACTATACTGACTACCAGAAGCTAGTAGTCGTTTGATATCTTTATTTCAGAAGGCTGGAAACAAAAGAAATATTAACATTCTTTGCCACTTTCTTACTACTGTACCTAGTAGAGTTTGATCGGCAAAATTAACTTTTAAACAGAGCGCTGATCCCCTACTCATACCGTGTGCGCCTAGGAACCAGAACAGAACGTACCCCAAATCAAAGCAGGGCAAGCGGTATTCGGTATGAAGGAAATAATGTCACAGAAGATGAAATTGCATGGAAAGAAAACGCATTAGCCTGACAGCCTTTCTAAGTAATGTGGGAAAGGCTTTTGTGAATTGATACATAAATGATTAGCTGTCGCCCCGCGGTCCGGAGGGGAGACGAGCGCCGGGGCGGGGCACACCGCCGCGCCCCACCGCCCTCCGCCGGGGCGACCGTCGGGACACACCGCCCTGCCGAGGGAGGGGGCACGGCGGCGGTGGCAGCAGCCAGGTGACACCCGGAGAAACAAGTTGGCCCGGCGGCCGCCTCGGCGCCGGCTCCGGGCAGCGGCGGGGAGGGATGGAGGGATGCAGAGCGGACAGCTCCCCTCTCCCGCAGCCGGGGCGGGGGGCGACAGCGGAGCTCCGCGGGGGCGGGGAGCAAGGAGGGCGGGGGGGCGCGGGCGTCCCCTTTGTCTGTGTCGCCCCTCCCGTAAACGCCCCC
>VZRX01008210.1:201090-224176 GCA_013398075.1 Notiomystis cincta
CGTCGGGCGAGCCGAGCGCCCCGGGAGAGGCGCGGCGGTGCCCCTCGCCCGTAGGTCGCGGGGCGGCGGCGGCGACCCCCGCCAGGCGTAGTCGGTACTGTTAGCGAGGCTGCGGGGCGCAGCCCGCCCGCTGCCGCCGCCCCGGGCAGTCGCGACCGAGCGGTGAGTCGTGATTGGCGTCCGTGGCTTAGGCAAGAGCAGAGTATCGCGTGTTCAGGTAAGGACGTGCAAGGGTTAACTTAATTCCCTTGATCCATCCGCTCTGAACTGGAGCTTTGATTAACATTGGTCTGCAAAATGTAACTGTAACAAATTCAATTAAGGGAAGCACATTTCTTCAACTTTTAATTAGATCTACCCTATTTGTCTAATGTTTAATATAACATAAAAAGTTGCTCAGGTTCCAGAGGGAAATGGAAATAGATTTAGATGTAAGCTTATCTTTTAAAAACACAACAGACTAAAGTTCTTTGTTCATCAGCGTATACTAGTGCTTCATTTATACCCTCAAAGAGGATAACGAGCAATATTCCTCAAAGAGAAGGAAAACAATTTTACCTGCAAAATTGTAAACATAACACGGTGGTATTTATATAAGAGTTTCCCAAAGCCTTTAATTGGTCACAGGGTAGTGGACATACAGGTTGTAGCTCAGGTTTTGATGCACTACTGTACATGATCCTGCTGGATTACAGTTGTTCTAAGAAAACTTGAGAAAGTAGTAATATATTTCACAACCATTTAGTCAGTTTCCGTTAGAACCCGAGAGTGAAAGTTATCTAAAGTACATCTTAATGTGATAGATGGCAGATGTTGGCAAAGAAAGGAGCCCGTATGCCATCGTCAGCAGGTAACTGAGAAAGTCACGCAGCCCCCAGGCACATCTCGGAGGTGACTTACTGTGCCCTCCACAGAACTCTATCCTGCCGTTCCCCATCCATGCTTTCGTGCTGGGATTTGACTCTAAAATTCACAGCCCTCTTCCAGGTCAGCTTTTCTGATCACATTTATTCTTAGGTCTGTTAGTCAGAATATCAGTTTTTCTTGTATGGGCATATTATATCATGGGAGGAGAGAAGGAAAGGAAATGCAAAAGAAATTATGGTGTAAAGCTTTTACTGAGCTACTAAAAGGAGGAACAACCATACTTTAAACTGCATATGCAGAAGTGTCACCTGTGCTCAGATTACCCTGTATGATTTAAAGGAGTTGCTGTTTTCTCTGTCCCAATACAATACATATCGAGGATTATTTTCTCTAGGATCATTTATCTGGTCAGTTAAAAAACCCACACGTTTCAGTGCTAGTAATTATGAGGACTTGATGCTGAGTTCCTAACAGTCACACAGCCAGAAGTCTGTGGGAGTCTGACATTCACAAGGCATGACACATCATATGCTGTCTTGGTATTTGAGCAAAGACAAGAAACATCACTGAAGCCCAATGGCCCTTCCTCAGTGTGCAGAAAATAAGGAAAAGAAATGTTATCTATCAGTAGCCCCAAAGAGTATACCATCACTTTTTCTGACTGTGATAGTCCATAGATAATTGTTCTGCTATGTTTAGAAAAAGAAAAAGCAAACGAACAAACAAAAAATCCCCCAAACTAGCTGTTGTAGGGGCTGGGAGAGTTTTTGCCAGTTATTTTCTGAGTTTGGTTATTTGCAATGAAAGAATTGCTGCAAAAGTTACTTCCTTCAGTTTCTTTCAGGTTCAAAGGTTTCTTCATACAGAAAGAGGTTTCAGTCTTGCAAGTTATATTTCACTAGTGCATTTTCAAGGAAATGGGTAGTTACTATCCAATCATTATGTTAATTATACCAAAGGAAGCTGTGAGGCTTGAGGAATGGCATACATACCCTGAATGGACAAGGATGCTCTAGAAGAGCTCAGGAGCCATTTGATGAATGCTTGGAGTGCTAGCCAAATGCTAGCCTCTAAAATCTTGAAACGTAGATCACTGTATTTATTATTGTTAACTCTTCCACAGTTGTGTTTAAGGAAGAAGAAGGTATCCCATTACAAGAAAAAAGAAGAAACATGCAAATCCAGAAGAAAGTATATTCTAAACCCCATTTTGTTGTTTTGTTTGGCATTTAATTTTTTTTATGTGTTTTAGTGCATCAGAAGAGAATTTTAAATAGTGTCAGCCATTCAGAAGTTCCATCAGGAATCCTACTACATACAAACGAAGAACTAGACTCCATTATATTCTTCATATGCCCTGGTTTTGTTTTAGACTTTGACTGAGACAGAAGTACAGGAGCCTCTTGAAAAAATTTGAATAAAAAGCAAGACCAGAAATTATTCTGTGTTTGTCATCTTTATTTTTTACTTTCTGTATATTGTGACTTCAAGATACAACCTCAAGATTAGAAGGCAATATAACCTATAAAAACTGGAATTTTGAAAATGAAAGACTCTTGCCTGATCCATAAAGAAGGAGGACGATTGGGCCAAAGCCAATGAAACCAATATTCTCAGGCCTATCCTGGCAAGTTTTATGACATATAAAGAGCAGATACTAGAATGGCAGTCACTGAACTGAGGCTAATTCAGGAGCAACAGCAGTTGTTACACATAAAAAAAAGCAATCAGGGCTCTGACTTTTTTACTTTTGTAGGTCACCCTTTGTATGACCAAGTATCACAACTGCCACAAATAGATTGCACAAGATGGGAAGTCAGGTAAATAATGGGAGCAAATCACTGGCAGGTAAATAAATAAATAAAACTGGTGGCATGTTAATTTACTTAACAGGTAGAGTCTAGATCCGTAAACTAACTGAACTGTGACTGGTTGTGATTCACTGGCTTTGTGTTACACAAGATTACAGATCCCTGTCTTTAACAGAGAAATGCTTATATTTTATTCTTCATTATCATGTAATTTAGTCCTATTTATGCTTTGATTTGGTTTCTTCCATCCTCAAGTTTTTCATTTTTAGAGATGTTCCTTTGTGGGAAGATAACAGAATTGGGTTTTGCTTAGGGAAATGGAACAGCTTTTCAAATTACGTTCTGATTGCAGGAGTTTAAGAATGTGTTTCTGAAACTTCTTTTAGCATATTAAATGTCTGTTCTTGATTGTTCTGTGTTTTTTTCCAGTTGACTGGTAATCCAAGGGCTGGTCTGTATAGCTGAAAATTAAACACTTGGAATCCCACTTTGGTGTTCTGTTGTCACACTCTTGGTTTCAGTAAAGTTTACATAATGCCTACTGAGTGGTGATGATGCACTTAGAATGAAAGACATGAAAGCAGAGAGAGAAAGCTACATCCCCAAAGTGAGAATTAACCTTCAGTAAAATTAATAAATACTTGAGTAACTATTCACCTATACACAACTAATGGAAGTGTTACATTAAATTGAAGATGATTTTTCTAACAGTGTATGTGATTACCATTTGGGTAGAGTGGAGAACAAATGTTGGGCTTTTGTGGTTTTAATTATACTAAAAATCAAAGGGTAAAATCAAAGAACTTGTTTAGTCTACTCACTCATGTTTGTCTCAGATTATCATCTGATTTCATTGTTTTCTTCTGTTTGATCTGTACACATCTGCTGCTGCTTCTAAGTTGTTCAGGCAGAGATGGTCTCTTTTAATCTGCATTTGTATAGCAGCTGACACTGAGAGCTGCTGCTTTGTGCCCAGGGCTCCTGGACACTGTGGCAACAGAAATGAAAATGAAAACAGAAGTACTCTGAGGGGGTGTTCAAGTGTAGCCAAACCAACTTGCATATGCTTTGCACAGATGTCAGCTATATAATGCAAGAACTGATCTGAGTCAGTGTCAGTCTGTTCCCCTGTAGATGGTGCCCCTAGTTCAGGGATTCTCTTTTGGGTTGTCAGATCTGCATCCCTAATCCCCCTCCCCACTCTGCAAGTCAGTTTTCACCAAAGAGGTGCTCAGGATGGTAATCCAGAAAAAAGTGCTTTCAGTGCAGGTAGGGTGAGCTGGACTGAAGTCCCAGTTTTCTTTTCAGGCAAAATCTACTGTATAAAATGACAAACTACTGAACTCTTAGCTTCCAGAACACCCAGATATTATCAATCTCCTTACCTTATGGCTTCCTCCATGTAAAATTTGTAATCCACAGTTAGCATATGCATCACATGGATGGCTGTGTAATAAAAAGAATGCGAAATGGGATTTCTAATTTAATTTTGAGGAGTGACCTTGCAAAGCAGGTGGAATATCTGTGTAATGGCAGTCAGTGTTACCTCTGAGGAAAGGGTCGAGACTTAAACAATGTCTTTTCAAATGAATATGAATGATTATCACAATGTGCATAAGAGAGCACATTCCACGTCTCCAATACAGAGTAAGCATAACTCTGTGTGGAGAGACTCAAATGAATTGCCTTTTAAGTGCAAAATGTCCTTATATTTACACCAACCTGACAGTGGAGTGAGAGTGAACAATTAAGTATCAGACTGTAGCACTGAAATAGAGATAAAATTTTACAGCTTCAGGCTTCCTCGATTTCATGTCTCCGATTTGAGATGTCCACAAAACCTTCACCATGCAGCAGACATACAGCAAAGATACCCCAGGAAGCCAGCCCAGCCATAAAGCATGGTAAGTTCTACCATCTAACTATGCAGAGTAGGCCAAGAACTTCCAGGTGAATTAAAAATGGGATAGAGTTACTGAGGAGCTAGTTAATGTATTTTAAATTTCAGAAAATACTTCTGAACATTAATAGCATGGTAAATAATTCTCAAGGGAATTTGTTTTCATTTAGCTCACATTGTCATTTCATTCAAAGGTACAGTAAAATTACCCTAGCATTTGTATTTAAAATGCCAAATGAAGAAAGTGTCAGTATTATTTTTTCAGTAATAGTAATCACTATTTCATAATAATTTGTCTGTTTAAAAAAGTATTTACTTCTCTTACAAAAATGCAGTCACTGTACAGTTCTGATGTTTAGACTTTTATTGAGTTTAAAAGCTTGCAAACCACATAGAAAAATGAACTGAAAATTATGTGTCATTAATATAATTAGTAGAAAAAGATTTTTGAATTTTGCTTTCTTCATAGCAGTGTTTCATCCAGTATACAGTATGGTAAACTAGCATTTACTGTGGCAATTCTGTCTGTCAGCAACACCATTTTGTTTACAAACTAAAAGAATTGCTTTGTTTACCTTACTGCTTTTTCTACAGCATATGCCATAGCCTTCAAATTGTGTGAGTATAAATTAGAATGAAATAGAGCTCTCCAGCTGGGTTGTTAAGATGATAAGGTCACTAGTAATGTCTCTTCTGCAAACCTTGATAGATATTTATCCAAGTCAAAGCTGAATTTTTAGTCATTACAATATGTTAGTGAAAAGAAAGCTTTTCTTGCTTTTTAAAAAATTTAGGCAAAGAAAAATAAATCCGACCCAGTGAACCTAATTCTCCTCACAGTTAGGTATAAATCTGTAGTAAGACCTGCTGTCTTAAAAGCACAGATTTCATGACTGTTATCTTCTATAAATCAAACTGTCTCAGAGTCCTAAAGAAGTTAATGTACCAATGCATAATTTTAATTCAAGTGCTGAATTTGAAGTTTTAAGGTATCAGAGACTCCAGTTGCACTCTGGAGACATAGTTTCTTCTTTACTCAATAGTTCCTACTTAGTCTGAGGCAAGGTCATCTTCCCTAGCTGCTCATAAATCTGCATTGAGAAACCCCTATCACCTTCCTAGGCTTTTTGCTTTTGGCCTCTTCATTTGCCAGTCCTTTAACCTTCCTCCTCAGACCTTTCTGTTCATCTCAGAAGATATTTTGGGACAACGGTGCCAGTCCTCAGTGAAATGGTCTGAACAGCCACAGTCATCCTTTTCAGCCTGATGTTAGATGCATTTGTGCAAGAACTGGGATTGGTCCTTTTCTGTTAGGGATGGAGGTGAAGTCTGCAGTCAGAATTATGGAGGATGAGGTACAGTAATAGAGTGGTTCCTGCTGAGGAATGGAAAGGTCATTAAGTCATTGGTTTGGTTTTTCATTCCTGTATGTGAACAGAAGTAGCTACTAAAAAATGTTGCTTCCTGGATAAAAAAAAAAGAAAAAGAAATTTAGGATGGGGATAATAAAAGTTCTCATCACCAGAAGCTCATCTTTGCCTGTACTGAGATTGGACTAAGAGCTTGCTAGCTTAAGCTCAGTAATTTGAACATAGGGAGAAGTTCAGCCCAAAGGGGTGTTTGGTACTAATTAGTTTAAGGATTTTGGCTAATATCTCCTTGTCCTTAAGTGTAGATTTTCAAAGAAATGGTGATTTCATATGGTCTTTGATGTTGGAACTCTAAATTAAAATGTTCTTTTTGAAGATGAGAGCTTAGATTAAGTTATTCTGGGATTTAGAGTGGACTCCTTCATGCCTTACTTTCTTCCTTCTGCTGGAATCTGTGGCCCACACTTTCCCACCATAATCACAGAAAGGCATTATTATCATTATTCCCTCATAAATACAAAGGTATCTGTAGAATAACCTCAGGGATTTTTTAGAGCATCAGTCATTCATCCTAAGTTTTAAAAGGCCTGTTTAATGCTAAGGGTTTTTTTTTTTAGCTACCTCTTCAGTTTGGCTGTTTCTCTGAAAATTATTAAGCTTTTTCTCTGACCTAATTGATTTTTTTTAAAGGAAATTGGTCATGCCATTTCCGTCATACAGGGGTTCATAAAAATGTTTACATTTGACTTTTTCTAGAAGATTTATATTAGTTTTATTTCCTTTCTAACTCTTATTTAAATAGAACTTGTTTGATTTTTTTTTCCTGCAGTCGTATCTAAAAAATCCTTGATGGTTTTCTTTTGAGGAAAAAAGGTTATTTGCCAGTTATTTACAGTTTAATTGCCAGTTTAATTACAACGTAATGTCTCATTTACTGTGACACACTTTACTCTGCAGGCTGAGCTGTGATAGATTGTAGGAGTCACAGTGGCAATAGATTCACCTGTATCTGAAACTGGGGAGCCTCACACTGTTGTCAGCAGACCTGCCCTGAAAAAGCACACCAGCCCTCTAGTGATGGTCAGAACATGAAAAATTCTCTGACCAAGCCTATTTAAAGTATGTCAGTATTGTGGTGGTTTTGCACTCACAGTTTTTCCCAGTGATGCATAGTCCACTGAATTTCTGTTCTGCCTCTATGTTGGTGAACACATTCAGGGGCTGTCCTAGAAAAGACATCTCAGCATGAGTACAGAGACTAGCTGATGCTTTTGGCATGTTTTGTCTCACTTCACTACAGATGCTATCATATCATACCTGATGTCAGCTTACAGTCCTCCACAAGGATCTCAGAAATCTATGTACCTTTCTGGAAGGACCTGCAGAAAGGAGGTCGTACTGCCATACTACAAAGAACTGGATTTTTAGTATACAGAGGATCCATTTGAGGTTCTGTTCCTATTTCTGGTGCTGGTTAGAGAGTTATGTGAGAAAAAAAGATCTGATGCCTCCACATGCTAAATTTCATAGCCATGAAGGTTTGCTGCTAATAACGTGTACTCATCTATATCTATAGAACTGTATCTATATAAAGTAACTGAGGTTATGAGAGACATTTAGGGGTCCTCTGTTCCAACCACATGCTCAGAGCAGATCCTGGTAGAACAGGTTCCTCAGGGCTTTATTGAGTCAAGTTCTGAGTGCCTTGAAGGATGAAGATTTCAAATCATCTAGGTGGCCCTCCAGACCTCCTCATAATGCACCAGATGTGGTTTTACAAGTACTGAATAAAGGGATAGATTTCTTGCCTTGACCTCTTGGCTTTTCTCTTGCTGATACTGCCAAGAATGTAGCTGTCCACTTTTTCTGCCATAACATACTGCTGATTCATGTTTGTGATTCAGAATTACAGCTATACATTCAGGAATTGAAAGGCTGTGCATGTACATGTCCATCCTTGACCAGAATCAGCCAAAATGGATCAGCTTCCTGCACCTGATACGAACCAACCTGTGAGGGGCCACAACCCCCTGTTGGAGAGCTGTGTCTCCCAGTGTGGTGATCTACTGGTCATATGAACACCATTTATCACTCTGAAAAGTTGGGGAAGTTGTGTAGTACCTGGAGGGCTATAGGGATTCCTCTGAAACCATTCCATTATGGATGATACATGTGAGGTCTGTGAGCAATTTTATGATCTTGATAGTAGATTCTCCTAGCTCAAACTAATGATCAGGAGTGACTAAGCTTGAAGGGGTAATGACATCCTTCTAAGATCTGGAGCTTCAGGGAGGTATACCAAACATTTGGCAAATGCAATTATTCTTGTCCTGAAATTCACTGTCATCCTGAAAATCTGCTTTAAGCTCTTCCAGGTCTGGAGATGAATGTTTTTTCCATTATCTGAAATTAATTTCATTTGTTCAAAGTTTCCAGACAGCAAAGAACAGACTGCACTCAGATGCAGCTATGGCCCAGTCCTGTCCTGGTAGGAGGTTAGGATTTGCTTAAGAGATTTTGTTCTGGTTCTTCAGGTAGAAGAGTGGAAATAAATGACCACTCACTTGCAGAATGTCTGCAGAGCAGATTTAGATGTCATGCTCTATGGGCTTTGGGAGGCAGAGAGCTACCCTTGTGTTAGGGACAGTTACAGCATGTGTTTGAAACAGAAATTGAGGGTAAATAAATGCAAAATAATGGTCTATAATTATCTATAACCGCTAAGATTTTGTAGTGAGGGGAAACCAATTTGAGACACAATCTACAGACTGCAGCAATGTGGATACAGCTCGAGAGTGCACCAAGGTGCTGCTTCCAAATACATAATCTGTGAATCACCTTTGCAAAGTATATAAGGTATACGTACACAGCACTTGATGAAGCTCTAGATTTCTACCTAGGCTTTTCATGTTCATTCATATAATCCAGCCTTGGAGTATCTCAGGACTTTCTCTTTGCTTGCTTTTTCTGCCTTCACATCATACATTGGAAACTTCCTTTTCAAGAGGTCATGCACAGATTCATACTGAGATGGGAGAATGGTACTTATATTTTCTACAATTAAGTATTATGAGCTCTATGATGTCTCATATGTTTACCTCTATTGCAGCAGTAGGAAAGCCTGTATAGTAGTAATAAAGTAATAAAACTAGTATAGTAGTATTAGAAATGAAATTAGTTAATATAAAAGTAAAACAAATCCTTGTATTTTCTAATATAAACCAGAAATGGTGTATAAAGTAAAATAAAACAATAAATAAATTAGCAAAGCTAGTATAGCTGTAATAGTATATTATTAACAATATATACTATAGCAGTAAATGATATAGTAAATTTTATAGTGAGGCTACTATAGCAGTAGTAAAGCTAGTATAGCAATTAAAAAACTCTTCACTTGGTATGGAGAGTGAGTTTAAAGTTTGTTTTGGAATTGGGGTTTGTACTATCTGGATGAAGATGAAAAAGGCTCTTTCTGATATTATTCTTTTTAACTTCAAGGGGTTGCTGGAATACCCTGAAGCAACCTTAAAATATGCAAAAGTCTTTCACTTTCACAGTAAGAACTACATTTTTAATACAGTTTCAGTAACAATTCCTCCTATAATACTTCTGCTGCAGAAAATTATGTATGTTTATTCTTCTAATTAAAAAATATATCTAATACATTTTTTCATGATAGAAAGTCTAGCAGAGTAATCTTTGCCTTCAGGTCCTAATACTTAGCCAGAACTGGAGAGTTGACTGAACTAAAATTCTCTTAATAAGCCACAGAAAAGTGACTAATACAATGATAATCTCTGCAGCTCTTGCTGGAACCATCAGCACTATCTGAGATCAAATATTATTACTATTCATCATCAATATCCTCTGCCTCAGGATGTCATTTCTTAGGTGATTTTCTCATTTTTTTTTTTTTTTTCGTTTTCAGTTTCTTATCTTGTCTTCTTTATCCTTGCCATATATTTCTAGCTTCCACACAGGAACTGTAATTAAACCTTTTCTTTGCTCTGTGCTTTCAGCCTCTAATGCATTGTATAATGTTATAGTCCTAAGGAAGAGCAGTAAGAATCCACTAATGTTAACTTTTGGGAAGGTTTCCAAAAGCACATTCTGTTTTGAATCATGTAATAAATTACACTGACATACAGTTAGGCTTATAATGGTGTACCAAGATCTCTCCACAGAGATAACAGAAATATGTGACTTCTGTGACTTATAATTTCTAAAATGGAGCTGTTGGTGAAAGAACACAGGTAATCTGAAGTCTGAGGATGCCTGTGATCAATACATTTATTTTCTGTTTGTATCTAAATATAGGTTTAATGACTTAAATGAAGGTCATTCTGATATTTTCTGGCCTTTATTCTTCCTTATGTGAGAGAGATGTTTGACTATGGGAGTACAGGGGTAGTTTTTGCCTTGTAAAAATTATTTTGATTTCCATGTCTTGTTTGTATTTAGCTGTACCATTTTACTCCAAGTTCCATAAAGTTTTTCCCCTATTTTTCCTTCTCTAACCCTGTGTGTAATATTTAAATTGCATTTGAGCTAGACTTTCTATATCTGACTCGCTGTATAAAGATTGCATTATTTAGCCTAAATTTTCCATTATGAAACTCCTCAAAAATCCATTGCTTACAAGATGACTGACACTTTTGGGGCATGTTGTTACTGTTTTCCATTTGGACATTTTACTGGTTTCAAGGTGGATTTAATAGAACCCACATTTCTCCAATTAGAACTAATTTAGGAGTGTGAAGCTAGTGTGATCTTTGACTATCTTATCCTCTCAAATTCAAACCTTTTAGTTAAATGCCCTAATTTCCTTCTGATTCTTTATATATTCAGTTGATGGCGTTGACCCCAGGAATATTGGCCCTTCACTTGAACATCCTATTCTAGCAGCCTAATTTAATGTCAGCCTGGCTACTGAGAAGCTGCTGAATATATTGAGTATATGGCTACTCAGAAGCTGCTGAATCAATTGCCTCTATATTTTTTGTATCCCTTGACAGATACCTGTTAATGAATTATTCAGCTTTAACCCGATGCTTACAGTAAAAGTATAACAAAATTTTTAAGTCGTTATTATTATAATTCACTTTAAATAAAACTTACTGCTTTTTAAAAAAATCTAAAGAAGCTCTAATGTAGATGAGCACAAAACCACTGCTTGTAGCAGCAAAAAGCTGTATGTTTCTAAAAGTAGTTTCACTTATTTTCACATCTCAAGGATTCAGGTTGGCTCTTACCTTGGCAGAACCAGTTTGCTGTTAAAACTAAGGCAGATTTGGAACCTGCATCCCAAAAACAGAGATGTGTGCTCAGAGAAAGGTCATAGTGCAGTGGGAAACAGAGGCACAGTTTTACACAGTGTCAAATTTACCTAAGAACAGAGATCCAAGGTGCTTTTATTGATGCTGGGTCTCTACATAATTGGAGAAAGTTAGCCAATCTGTGAATGACAGATTCCCAGTGGAACAGTGCTGGAACTACAAGATTGTAGGGATGTGGAGGAGGACACTGAGGACTCTGTAAATTCAGATTACCATATTACAGCTATGTCTGTGCTAGGATGCCCTGAATAACAGAGTTTTTCTCGAGGTTCTGTTTATAGGGTATAGGCAGGGCTCCAGGTCATAAACTGTTCGTTCTCCTGCTTCTGAGTTTGAGAAAGCAAGCCTAACCCCACCCCATCCAGGGTCTTGACTAAGAGATCACATTGACATTAGGGCTGTGACCTCTTCAGACTGTATCTGCCACAGCAGATGTAACAGGAATACCAATCAGGAAAGATTTTTTGAAGTTTTAAAAACTGATTTGTGTGAAACCTGTCCTAGCACCTCTCAGTAGCTCCCACTTGGACTAGAATCACATAGCATCTTGCTTATAAAACAAATTCACAAATGTGCTCCATTATTAATATGCCAGTGATATATAGCACTAGAACACATTTAGCATAATTGTTTTGCATTGGCATCCATCCATAATTTCTGATGTCTGTTCTGCATATCCTTGTTTCTGATTCCACCATGATTTCAGTCTTCTACCATTTTTGTTTTTTCAGTGATTCATTCAAGCCTGTAGTTTGAAATTCCACCTGCTTATTTTAAGAGCAGATCTTTCTCTTTCCAATCAGGAAAAGAAACAGCAGAATCAATATAAGGTAGCTAGAATTCAGGTAATTGGATAAATATTTACAGAATGCAGATGTGTTCCTTTTCACAGTCAAAATTTGTAAACCAGCTTAATAATGACTGCCCCCCAAAACATGCATGCTACCATTGCAGGAAACCAGTTGTTTTGTAAATAAATTATGTAGAATGATGCAATATGACATGAGTCATGCAGTTTGAACTAGATTCCAAATTAATATACCACGTTTCATTCATTGGTAATATTTCAAATGCATAGTTTATTAGAACCAGAAGATATTGGCATTGTAATTTGCCCATAGTAAAACAGCAAATGGAAACAAAAATTCTGAAATTCAGCTTCAGACAACTCATTTTCTCTTGGCATTGAGCACTCTTCCCATCTCCACTCTGAGCCTCGGGATTTTGTGATCATTTCAGATTTACATTTTACTTGTTTTACATTTGCAGCTAGCTTAAAAACATTGTGCAGTAAAGCTTGAAAAAAACAGCACCCAAGTGTCAAATAACACAGAGAAAATGTAATCCCCAAATTCATGGATTTTTCTAAATTTCATTTTCAAGCAAGTCTTTTAGGATTTTGATATTTTTTTTAATAGTTGCCATACTAAAGATTCTCAGATCCTCCTCAATCTACTCACAATACCAATATACAAAAATTGATGTTAATTGAACTTATAAAAATCATTATCAGAAAGGAAAAATGAACAAAAGTCATTTGGCGTGAATGGGCCATGCATTTTGGCATATGCTGAAGTAGCAGTATTGCTTTATTACAAAGATTAATTTTTCAGTTCAGTTAAACATCTAAAAGCCAATTTTTATACTTCTCTCAAGAAAAAATCTGTAAGATTTTCTTCTATACTTTTTCTGTTATATCTCAGTAAATGTGACTGCTTTCTGGTGGTTTAGAAGTCCAGTGCTTTTCTGGGTTTGAGGTTTTCTTCACCAGTTTAGTAACCTGTGCTTGTGTCCCTAACTGTTTGGATTCTCATCACATTAATTTGGTGCAGAATTCATGCACTTCTAAGGAGCCTGCACAGAATCTGTAAAATACAGTTGACAGGACTATAGGTATTTTCATATCCTTGGGTTTGCATATATCTGTAATGGTTCTTAACCATTTGCCTAACCTTTGCAATTTCCATCGTTTCACTTCACCACAAGTTACCTAGAATCTGAGCTGGAAAACAGGCAAAATTAGACATTTAGACTGTTTTGTATCTGAGTGATAAAAAAAAGCCCTCATTCTCTTCCAGTATTGTCCATCTTGGATGTAACCAAATTATATTATCTCATTAACAAATCTAGCCTCTTTCACTTTGAGACTACTCAAATGCAAAATTCTTCCCTCAATGAAGATGATTTGCTTGAAAGATTAAATCTGTTCTTCTGAGGAAAGCAAATGCATCAGCACATCTATATTAAAGGATCAAAACAGGAGGTATGTCTCCTTAATGAATGATTTTGAAACTTGTGGACAAAATAATCTCAGTGCAATCCTGATCTGCCTGAAGGCAGTATAGAAAACAAAAGGGTACTTATAGAAATATACATCAAAAAGTATAAGAAGATGAGGGAAGAACTCAAGAGATGAAGAAGAGAAAGGTTTGCTGGCTACAGTAGACATCAAGGATCAGTAGAGAAAACAAAAGAGTGCTTATAGAAATATATATCAAAAAGTGTAAGAATAAGAAGATGAGGGAAGAACTCAAGAGATGAAGAAGAGAAAGGTTTGCTGGCTACAGTAGACATCAAGGGTCTTGATCCTAAACTGGGCTCTGACGGATTTCTGGCTGTAAATGCAGTTTTCCAGATTGAACCTGACTGTGATGACCCAGTGAATTAATAAACAGCTCCTTCCCTGATCAGGTGTTCACTGGTGAGCAGAAAGTGTATTGGCCTTGTAAGCAGGACAGTTATTCAACCAGGAATGCTCTAGAGATATTTTTTAAAGGGAAGTTTTTGTTTCCTTTCCAAACAGAACTTTATTTTGGCTTATCTACCTTTGTATCTGATCCCCTGCCATTCTCTTCTTTTACCCTTCCCATTTCTCTTCTTTGAAATAATTTTTCTTTCGTGTAGATCCCCAAAATATTCTTGATTCATTGATGTTGGCAGAAAATGCTGATCTGTTTTAATCAAATTCTATAGGAATGTATTTGTTTCAAATGAAACTACAGCTGAAAGCAATTATGGGCTCCAATTCTGAATCCCTGTAACAAAATTAAAATTAAAAAATCCCAGGAGCTTTTCTAGCTACTAGGTTTTAAGTTAGTGGCACTCTCTAGGGAATTGAGGCTGCAAGTTCAAGTCCCTGTTCCATCCAATTTGGAACTGGAATTGGAACAGAAAATTGGATCTGGGTCATCTGCATTTCAAGCAAGTATCCTGCTCAGCAAGCCAAGAAGTCAGCATCCCCTATTCAACAAATATTTTTCATTTAATGAAGTCTTGAATAGTATGGATTTAGTTTCTTCCATGCTATGCAGAGGAAACACTGGTACCAGGCCCCCCATGCTCTGCTTCCTGTCCTGAGCCACGTGGCAGTTCCAGGAACAGACTCAGTTTCAATAGATCCATTCCTTTCTATTAAGTGAATATCAAAAGCCTTGCTAAACAGAATTTTTACGCTCCAGCTGGCACTCCTGTGAAGTCCTGGGCTTCCACTCTCTCTGGCACTGCAGATATGTTCTGTCTTGTCCAGATATAAAGGCAGGAAACAGAGAGAGTGAACTGAGGTTCCCCATTCCCCCTTGATGCCTAGCCTAATAACAGCCCAACCCTCCATTCCATGGTCCAAGGCTGGAAAATAAGAGGAGAGACTTGTGCTCAGATAATAGGAGCAGCAGAACTTGCCTGAAGCAGTTTTTCTTTTCTTAAGGGAAAAGGCTGGTAAATGGAAATTTAGAAGTTCAACATCTATTTGAAGTACTGAACTCTTGTGTTTACTTCATTCTCTCCCTGGATTTACAAGTATGAGCTATTTTCATCCAAACCAGAAGAAAAAGCAAGGCAAACTGGCACATGTAGTAACCAGCTTTTTCCTAACTCATATAGGCCTGTTATGAAGGCCTATTTTAAGTTCCCTTTTTCTCCCAATGTTAAACTCAGTTTTTAAGGGCTTTACAGAATAAGCAAATCAGCTCAGCAGAGCAGGCATTCACATCTTTTTCCCATATTATTACAGAGTCTACTTTCAAGTGTCTTTGTACCCCACTGCATTTTGGGAATTCTGGAGATTATAAATAAAAGCATCTCTTTTTCTTGAAAGAACCTCCGGGCAAGTTCTTTCAGCAGAAGCTTCTCTGCACAACATTAGAGAATGCAGTGTAAAGTTCACTCTTACAGGAAAAATATTCCTCCCATTTATCAAAAGATTATTTTAGACACATTAGTTTAAGACATACCTTTAAAAGGTTGAGTGTTTAGAAAGCACAACAAAGCCCTTTGTTTTCTTGATCTGTATGTTTGCCTTGCGACTTTCAGGCTATACCTTCATAGTTTTGTTCCTTGTTTACTGATTGCATGTATTTTTCTAAATGCACACAGATCAGCCTGGAAACACCATTTGTGCATGACTTTATCTCAAAGTGCCAGATGGATATAGACAGGTAGCAAGAGAGCTATGTAAAAAGTAAAGATTTTCATTTGCGCTTCCTGACGAGTCTTTCTGTGAGATGGGAAGGGATTTGCTTAGTCCTTTAGCAAAAGTTGGAGTCATATTCTCAAGTCCAATGGGAAATTCCTATTAGGTCTGCCAGCTTTGTCTGTTGCATGAAATGACAGATTTGTATTCAAGTAAGACCATTAGGATTACAAAGAAAATACTGGTGATTCAAGAAATTTAACTACAAGTTCTTGGCTAACTCTGAGTTGTTATATTTGTGGAAGTTTGGTTGTATAGGACTCAGAGAGTTCCAGAAAAATGTTTGTCCAAATGGAAAAGTTAATAAGATATTCAAAATGTCAGCTAAGTGGTTATACAAGCCACTGTTCTCTAAAGTTTTTACTATATGACAGGTGTCTACCACAGTCCCACAGCAGAATGAAGACCAGTACAGAAAATGGGAATTGATCATAATTGCTGCTGAAATGAAAAGATAATGACCAGTGACCTTCTTTATTGATGTGAACAATAATGTTTACTGGGGATAAAATATATACTTTCAGGAATGTGGCTCACAAACAGAAAATCAATAAGGAGAAGGTTCAGATTCTGCTGCCTGTGTACTAAATGTTTGCTGACCAAAATGAGAGCTGTGACCACATCTGTGAGCTGTTGAGTTTTACAGCTTTGCACTTTGAAACTGCTGTAGAGTTTGGAATTGAGACCTCTTCACAACAACTGTGTAGTTTCACAAATAAGAGAAAATTACTCTTTTTGAAAAAATATGGGAAATATGGGAAATTTATCAAAAGAATGCTTCTTTTTCTGACGAAATGTTGACTCCTAATTATTTTCAGAGATGATTTCAGCAGGAAATTCAACACACTTCAGGTAGTAAAAAGTGTAACTATGCCTCTTTGTATACTGATATTTATAAAAACTCCTTTATTAAAGAATTTGACCCACTGGATCAAAATGTAAGATAGGTTTTAGATCAGCCACATCTTAATTCAATGAATATTTGTCTACTTCTGCCATATAAAAGCATGTGTATGTTGTAGCTCTTGCCAAATGCCATTAAATTAAATTAAAAATACATACACTGTTATTTTTCAGAATCAGTGGCTTCACAGAGTATTACAACAGGAACTCAAAGAACCCATTGAGTTCTGTTTTAATTTTATAATATTCTGGTTAATAATGTCTATTAAAACATCCATTAAAAAACCATCATGCTAATTTAACTGGGAATATATAATAGAGGCTGTTTAATGCTCCCATTAAATTAATGCTAAGACTTAGTGTCTTCAATAGATGTTGTTATTAATGATATCTTAAATAGATGCTATTTTTAAAAAGAGTAATGCAACATTAATTAAAAGCAAGCTAGGACTTCACTGACAAAAGAAACACTCCCTACCTAATAGACACCAAAATCATAGCAGTAGCAAAATATTTTCTTGTTTGATTCACTGTCTTCTACATTCTACCATTATTTTCCCTTTAGTGAAATGATCTCAACTCTGCATTGTAATCACATGAGATGTCAAATGGATATAAAATATATGCTTCCATAGTGATGGAATGCTCCTTAGTTTGTTTCTCTTTCTTTCTATTTTTAAATTAGTAAATGTAAAGTTTAAAAGAACCAGAAAAGTATTGATGTCCAAATATTATTTGATGGTAATTTCTGTTTTATAATCTGTATTACATTATGGATGTATATTGTTTTATATATATGTTATATGTATATATATTTCTGTGTAATTGATGGCTTAAGTTTATTATTTTGAAGACTTTTTTTTTGTTAATTCAGTCTAATTCATAAAGCTCATAAAACTTTAAAGCTACTCAAAGGCACGAAATGGCCATGTTTGACTGCTGTGAGACAGAAACATACAGGTAGGTCTCATCACCCATGCCATGATGGAGCTGCAGCAAGTGCAAAACAACATGAAAGCCAAAAGCCATAGTTTACTGCAAATACTACATTGTAATAAACCTTACAGGTTATATCCATGCTGCTGTGGCTTTTCTCCACCTTGAAATGCAAGCTAAAGTATACTCATCACCAGGGTCAGAATAATATAACTTTGCTTTTAAGCTTGAAATGCATTGCTTTTCTCTGTCATCAAAGACTGGAAAAACACTAAGCAGGAAGGAATACATGAGAAAGAAAATATCATGAAGATAATGCTCATAGTCACATCTCCGATAGGGAACAAGATTCACATCACTTTGTAGACTCATATTTCCTGACATTTGTCCTGGCAGATTATGATCAAAGAAATAAAGCAGTGGCTGGGAAACACCACAGGAAGGATTAAATTAAATGATTATGTAAGCTTCCAAAGGAAAACTACTTCCACTTGCATTCTGGCTGCTAGAAACCTTTTAGAGTTTATTTAGAGGCTGACTCTTTTTCAGCGTGGCAAGGTCTTGTTTAGGAATCCCCTGATCATTTTAGCTTGTTTTTCTGGGCATGCACTGCCCTGAAGTTACCATCTCCTTGAACAGAACTGGCTGTCAAACCAGCAGCTGCTGCCTGTAGGCTGTTCACCAGTGCCAGCCAGCAGGAGACCATGACTGAACTGCAAAGAAGGATAATATCACATACAAAATCCACTGAAGTAATATTAGGTTGGTACATGATTAAAAATCTCAGGTACAGTGCTAATGGGAACCTCTGTATCAAATCCTTGTATGTCTAATGGAGAATTATTTCAAGAAAGTAAGAGAGCTTTGCGTTTAAAAGTGAAAAAATAAAAATTACTACCCTCTTTTAACCCCAGTTGCTTAATATATTTCAGGCAGGGAATTCAATCAGCAAAAGCTAAGTGAATTGAACACTGAAAAGATTTTTAAAACAGATTGGACAGGTTTATAGCCTATGTAAAACAAAAATAATCAAATCATATTCATGTGCTAAACTGATTACCTTCAGCTCCAGTACTGCACAGCAGGCCTGGTCATGAGGGAATGGGAGGAAAACTGCAAACAGTTAGGCTGACTCTGACTGGGATTTTGCCTGATAGAAAAACAGGCAGGAAGCAGGGTTGACACTCTCAGTAATAGACTTTTCCTTCAAGAAAAGGATTATCTGATATTTGATAAAGATATTTTTTTAAAATTTAAATTTTCATTTTACTCTTGCTTTTAGGATTAGTTACAACCAATTGCCAAAACTACATGTGGAATAATATATAGGGTACTGCTTGGCAGCCATTAAGCACAAATCTTTCTAAGAACTCTGGTTTCTAACTTATGAGCTTCCCCTTCTCTTCACTCTCATCAGAGAAGAAGATACCTTTTTAACTTGTCCCTATCTTATACAACCCAAGTCATCCAAATCCTTTTATCTTGTGGGGTCACTGCTGAGACAGTGCAAAGGGAATACTAAATGTTAATTGGGTTGGTTTCAGACTTTGCATCTGTTTTGAACAGCTGCATGAATGAAAGTAGTGAAGAATCAGATTTGGTAACCTTTTACATGCAGTTTATAGAGACCTTTTTTTCAGTAGGGAAAAAAATTAACTCATACTATTAATGATTAATTCATAACTTATCTGTGCTGCCTGCATTACAAAAGGAAGAGTAGGTAGATGCTGTTGTATCAAGAACCAGCAAGTAAAGTTGAATCTCATTGCAGAGTTAAAAGATATTTTAAGTGCATCTCACCAAGATTTTCTGAGATGACTGGCTGAGGAGCGCATTTTATATGTAATTAAAACTGAGTGTTTCCTTACCCCTTGTTTACTACATGTATTCATGACTTCAGAAACAAAGCAATAGGTGCTGAAAGTATATGAACTAAGGTTAATTGATATTTTGTAGATCTGTGATATTCTCATAAAAATTTGCAAACACTAAGTATAAAGTTTTTGTCAATCTAAATCATCATTTTGAATCATGTATAGCTAACAGCATGCCTTTAAAGGATTTCAATACAATTTTTGGAAATATTTTATCCAGCCTTGTCACAAATAATAACAAAAATTAATTGATATTACTTATATCTTTGTCTCTTACAAAGAGGGGAAAAATTCCATTTCAGGTGTTGAAAAACTGAAATAATTCATCTTTGAAGTCAGCACAGATAGTAATGATAGAAGTCACTATAGATAGTAAAAAAGCAACACCTTATGCATTCTCTTTCTGACAACAAAATGCCTAATCTGTGGTACATTATTAGACCAAAAAAGCTCCAGCAAATGGCCTGGAGAACAGAGGAGCTCCTAAATCTGATGGCTGAGTCATTCCTCTTATTTCATGGTTCCCCTCAGCATTAAAGCACACTGCTGATCAACCTGCAAGACTGATTTGCAATGCCAAATCTTTCAGGACAAAGTTGATTGCTTATTAAAGATTCCTTAATTTTGGTGGTCAAGCTGTTCATGAATCAAGAGGTGAAGCTTTGAGAGTTGGCACCGGAGAGCAGCACGGCTGTTACAGAAAAACTGACCATAGGAAATAACCTTGGGTTGTATGATAAAGATATGATTTATCTTGTAGTCACAGATGCAAAAAGCATGCATTGAAAGATAGAGAAGGTTTTATTTTAAGATGTATTCCCTCTCAAGAGGAGAAACTTGGATTAACTTTGATAAACTGAAGATATTTTTCAGTACTAAGAGTCACATTGAGAACACCAGGACTTGCATGTGAAGGAAGATTTAAATTCCCTACAGTCAGTGAATGTAAAACTGTCTAGGATTTATATTACAAACAACACAGGGGTTAAAAAACCTGCAGACTACAGTTCTGCTGGCTGGCTGACTACTTCAGGAAGGACACTTTGGAACAAGGAGAAAGCCTGTTTAGAAAGGAATAAGGCCTGATTAGCAAAGAAACACTTAAGAGGTCAAAAAGGGCAGGGACAAGAAAGGACTTGAGAAATATATCTAAATAATAAAAGGTTCTCCAGCAGTACAAGTAAAAAGAGAACAGGAATACCCACAGTTGCATGCAGTAGGAGGAAAATATGAGCTTTGGCATCATGCCTTTAGTAGCACAAAGAATTTTTTGCTTTTAAAAGCTGAACTGTGATATGAAATGGCAGGGCAAAGCTAGAGGGCAATGCAAAGCAAATGGGTGTAGATACTTTCCACCAATTTTGATAGAAATGCCATTATGAGCTTAGAATGTCGATATTGTTTATTTTTAACAAATATTTTCAGTAAGAACTGTTACTATCTGGTTGGAGAATAGAAAAAGTAGCAGTTATATTTTCAATGGAGAATAAATGTGATACAGACAAGTACAAACTCGCTCTTTTGTCTGTATATAAGATAACAAACAGTGAAGCACAGCTCATTAGAGACATTAGGGGCAAGAGAATATTGGTTAAATATCACAAGAAGTTACTAAAAGTAGGCAGGCAGTGTATTTTCTCAACAAATCAACACAGGAGGTCTTAACTATCTTAAGATGCGAAGCACCAGATAATGAGTCAAGTGTAAAATTGTGGGTGAGGTTGAGTAGGTCAGCCATCAAAAGCTAAACTAAAAGTGAATAAAAAGACCAGTCCAAGGCAGAAAGACATGGGTAGTAATGAAGAGCAGCAGTAGGGTGGAGAAGTTGTTTATCAATGTGTCCACGGGTTCGTATTTCCCTGAAGGCTTCACTAATGAATGGCACCAGCAATATGCTAAAACTTTCTGCTGATAAAAAAGCCAAAGAGATGTGGAATAGATGGGGAAGGATCTAGAGCAGCCTTCCCAGGCCCCATCTACCCTTGAGGACTACATAAACTGGTTACTAGAATAGACAGCCTTTGGATCGCTTGACAAAGAGGTCTCTTTCAGATATCTTTGCATTCACCAGGATGCTTCAGAAGCCCATCTCCAAGCTTTTAATTTGCATTTCAAAAACCACATGCTAAACTGGCACAGATCTTGCTTCTGTTTGATGCATAAGTAGTTTACATGTTCTTTGAACAGTCTGCCCACAGTATCCAGATGCTCTGGAGTCAGAAAGATATTGCTTATGAATCTGACTGGATCCACTTGCCAGTTTACAGTGCCAATAAAGCCCATAACATATGCACGGGAACCCAATGTTCATATCAGATCAGTCTGAACAAGAAAAAGCTTGGTAAGGTATTTTGGCAAGGCAGTAAGGGCATTCACTGGTAGAGCCTATGCCAGCAGTACTTAAATCATTAACATTCACTATGGAATTCTTAGGTTAAGTATAAATGTACTCCCAGGTTTTACTTCCACATTACCAAAATTTACCTGCTGTAGCTATTTTATTCATCAAACCCTCCTCTTTAGGTCCACTAGATGCTAAGCTTTTCAGGTGGAGAAGACCACTTTAATTAGCACACCTGTGAGATCTCTTTTTGTTAGCTTCAGACTACCTTCACAGGGGGTCTCAGCCTCATGAAGAAAGTCATGTCTTATTTTACCGGGATCTTCTAGCTGGTGCTCCCATCTTGGGAGCAGCACAAAGAGCTAGTGGAGTCCATATGCATATCACAATATACAAGCTAGCACAAGCAAATTAAATCTGATGTTCTGCAAACAAAAGGTTAGTGCAGGTAGGCCCTTGCTTCTTTGTCACTCCAGTTTGGGAATTACTTTATAACTGAACTCAGGTCTGAGTAGAATTATATGAAAAAACATTTTCTTTAAGCGTATTTCTAACTTGAGTTGGTTGCACAATCATTCTGTTTCTGCTGGAGGCATAGTCTGTGGTATGACCAGTCTCGTGTCAGTTCTTCAGTAAAAACATGGCCTAAAAATCTATTTGCTGTGGAATTAGTTCCAGTGACAGGAGTTCATTTGTTGAGAACTAAGTGGGTTCTTGCCCTGCTTGTGGGCAGTGCATTTAAGAGACTTGCTCCATCCCTGTTCTACGTTGCATGTTTACAAGAAAGCACTCAGAAACCTAGGTGGAAAGGCTGCCTCGCTGCTGCCTGTGGCACAGATTCTTGCCGTAGCTTTTAAACTGCGCCACTGTTCATCTTTCTCTCCTTGATTATATATTCATACACAGAAATAAGTGTGGAATAAGTGACTGCTTTATAAATGTGCTCTCTCAGAATGTAGGGCTGCTGTCTGCAGAGAACATTTATTCATGGAGGGCCCGCAAGGCCGCGGTGTGAGCAGTAATGTAATCCGACTACGACTGCCTGTGACTGAGGGCAGCCACGGCGCCAAGGCGTGCAGTTGCTGACCTTCGGAATGCTGTGTTTACAGCAAGTCACAGAAAGGCACCAGAACCAAGAACAGGTGGCCTCGAGTTGTGTGAACAGCCTACAGGGTTTTAAACAGTTCTGATTTATTCAGTGTGACAGTCCCTGTATAATAAGGTTGGACTTGGAGATTGCAAAATATGAAGTTTCCCCGTGGTTTTTTTTTTTTTTTTTT
>VZRX01008210.1:224262-237997 GCA_013398075.1 Notiomystis cincta
TTTTGTGAATATGATAAGGAAAATGGGCTATAGCTTTTTGTGTAAGTGATTGACATTCACTCCATCATCACTTTTAAGATTCTGAACAGCACTGCTTGTGGACACATCTTGTGTTCCCTGCTGTTGCCTGATCTCTCAGCCAACAGTGCTCAGTCAGAGCTTCCCATCTCTTGAACACCAGTCAACCCTTCTTTATAATTTGCTACCTTCTACCATAGTGACAATGTTCCTAATAACCTCAGGCTAAGAAGATAGGTGTAACTGAAATGATTTGTTGAATTTTCTATTTTTTTCTGTTATACATATTTTCTTTTTTTTTTTTTTCATGGATTTTGTCAGATTTAGATCCTGATCCTTCAAACAGGCAAATTAATTCAGTGGATCTGTAATAAAACAGGGACACTAGTGCCACCACAAAAATCAAAATTCTTACCTAGTCAGCTCTCTTGAGCAAGAATTGTTCAAACATAGGTTTGTCAGTCTACCACAGAGGTATATCACACATCTCATTACAATATCCTTTCTTCTAGTCTTAAACAAATTTGTTCCAAAACTGCCCATTTCAGTCAAATATTTAGCACCTACAGCTTGTATTTTAGATGAGTTTATATCTTTATAAACTCAGTTTTATTGTCAGTTAATGTGACAAAAGTCATGGCTGAATATAAATAGCCTAAATCGTTCCATCTCTTACAAATAAAATATTAGGAGTTGGGCATAAAAATAGAAAATGTGTATATACAAAACTTTGACAACCCTGCAAATGCATGTCATTATGAAGCTCTTTTCTGTTAGATGTTTCTTTCAGGGAAAGCCAACTGCACTGACCTGGGGATGAGGATGTGACAACCATACTGCACAGGCACTTGCATCTTCTGCTCTAAAAGGGCTTTGTTAGAGCCTCTAAGTACAGTTTTCAATCCAGTCATGACGATGCCTGACCTTTGCTTTAAGCAGTACAGAAATTTTTGATAGAGAAAAAAAAGTATCTCCAGTTCTTCACATTTGGTGTAGGTTAATTTCCATTTACCTGTACCTTCATAGCAAAGGGTTGAGTCAGAACTTCCTTTTAGGAGACCATTCACAGTTCCAGTCCTGGTCTCATGGCCTCTCAGAATTCTTCTCTCTCTGTTTCCCAGCTGGCTTGTGGGTCTCTCTGACCCAGGGTGGAAGTTACCTATAATAGACACCTTCACTTAGGATAATGCTGCTATTCCCCACAACTATGGCTGCAGGCTGTATACTGTGCTGGCCTTTTGTCAGCTACCCCTTGATGCCAAGCTACAGGGCCTTGGAGACATAAGAAAGAGCCTTTTTTACATTTTTGATGAGCAGCTGAATTTGTATCTCAGCTGAAACAGTCAGCTGAAACTCTCTCACAATGCAGACATCCCAAAAACATCAAAAAGATGTCCTACTGGTATGTAAAGTGACCCCTTTCCAGACAAATTATCAGATACCCTGGGGAGCTCTTGTAATCATTACTGGCTAATGCACTTACATGTAGTGATGGTCAGCAAGGCAACACAATGATTTTATGAAGTGAGGGAAGATCATACTGCATCACCTCTGTTTTCTAAGAAACTGCAAGTATACAGTGAACTTTTGCCAACTTCTGTCAGTTGTCGATGTGATTGTGTCTTACAGAAGGCAGCAACTGAAATGGGCAGAAACCCAGTGATTTTCCACATGGTATTTATTTTTCTTTTTATGTAAAGTCTCTGTCACATGGCCTCTTTTAGCCTATCAATTTTTTGTTCACTAGCCATACAATGTCACCACTTTTTAGAATCACATCAGTACTAGCAGCACCATTATTGTCCTTATTCAGCAAAACACATATGTTCCAAAGTTTCCAATGCCCCTGCAGCAAGAATAGCTATAGAATTATCTGAAAAAACCCTCTCATTTTTCTTGATATTCTGTCTAACAACATTGTACTTTAGCTGTTACTGAGGTTACAACAATAATATGGAAAATGTGTTTTGGCTTTTATAGTACATTTTATCTTGATGAAGTATTAGTATGAGATCTGTGTGCCAGATAAAGAGACAGAATCATATTTATTTTTGATACAAGAAAGGTAGATGAGAGCAGGCAGAAAAAAATATTATGTGACTTAAGAGAAAGCAATCAGGTCTATAAGGATGACTTTTTATTTTGAAAAGTCATGCATATCTCTAGTCAGAATATGGGGGCAGAATGAGAATTTGAGCTGCACCATTTCCTCCAGCAGTATTCTCTCCACCTACCCTCTTTGACCATCGTCCTTTTCAATTTAACTTGACTGGTGGGAGAATAGGAACTAAAAGGCAATGAAGGAAGTTGGACAGAGTGTTTTTGTTCCCTGGAAAATCAGTATCGCTCTTCTACAAATCAGGATACTGTAGCTGTCTGGGCTCATTCTGCACATCAAACCAAACTGCAGTGCAAATTTTCTTCCTCCATTTGCTTATTTTAAGCTCCAGCTAATTACAACTGTTTCATAGTCTTACTAAAATCACCCTGTGGGAACGTTAGAATAATAGTCTTTTTCTTAGCATTGTAACTACAAGGTATTTTTAAGGTGAACCTGAAAATGCCCATAATGCACACGAGCATGTGTTTCTCTGCATATACCTACCCAAGCTGACAGACACCTTGTGAGGAAAGAAATATAGGGCACTTTTCCTGACCTTGGGGTCAGCAACTTAAGTCTGACAAAAATAAACATCTTTGGGATGAATAAAAGGCTCCTGCATGAGGCAGCTTTTTTCCAGTGCATTTTATTTTGTGGAAGAAAATTTTTGGCTTGTTTACAATACTCCCTGATGTCAATTAACTCCTTTCACAACTGCTTTGTGCACTATATTTCTGTGAGCTACTGACTATCTCTCCTTTAGCTGTGGATTTATATAGTGCCTAGAATAATGCATCACTGGTGCCCAGCTATTCCTGTAAGTGAATGCCGAATAAGCTAAGGAACTGAGTAGACATTAACTGCTCTAAAGAAAATTAGGTAGTGGACATGGACAGTGTTTTAAGTCCTGTGGGGAAGGGGTTTCTTTCTTCTCCTTTTTCTTCCCTTCAAATTTTCTCAACTCAGAGAGGCGTGAACTACTTACTGAATTACAACCTGCTGTTCATGAATCACTCAGATGTTGGCCTGATTAAATAATAACAAGACCATTTCTATAGAAATGGACTCATTTTTATGTTACTTAATTTTTTTTTAGATGGCAGTTACAGAAAAAAAACCCAAACAAAAATACCTTTATTTTGGGATAGAGGTTTGAGACTGGGAGGGAAACAGTCCTCCCGCACTCTACTAACATTATTTCAGTGTAGGAGATCCCTTGTACAGATCTGGGATGCTAATTTGTAATTTTTCTTGTCCAGGATAAATGTTTGTTTAACTGACTGCTGATTATGAGTGAACTGCCTGTGTTAGCACCTCAAATCCTGAATTTTACTGTGTGTAATTTTTGGATGTGTCTTAAACCTAGACACCTAGCAGGCGATGGGAAATACAGGATTGTTACAGAATCACCCCAAGAGAATATCCAAACAAAAAAAGACTAAAAAATACATAAAACTGAAATAAAATACTGTTCCTAAACTAAATTGATTCATTTCCAGTCCTTGTGCAGGGAGAAGGAATTAATTTTGAGCTGCTGCAGCTCTGAACTGCATTACCAAGGAGGGAACCTTACCATTAACCAGTGGCATTTGGTAGTGTTATTTTGCTTTTAGACTAGATTTCCTGGCAGGAGCGTCTATTACTCAGTTAAGAGGTACTGTCATGTACCAACTTTGGTAGTTAGTGCTGTCATGTACAGCTTTGCTAGAAGAGGGACCACAGTCATGTCAAACCCAAGTGACTCTTTTTTTGTATTCACAGATAGGTTGCATGAGAAGAATGAAGAAGTGTTTTAGTTTAAGAGATGTTTTAGACAAAATATAATTTCAATTAGCATATTATGCTGCTTTCTCTCATCTGGATGTTTCTACTGTAATTCAATTGTGAAAAGCTTCAGGGTTTTTTTTGGTTGGAAACTAATTATAATTTTCAATGCAATTCAATACATCTTTGGTTATCTACCTCAGTTCATAACAGTTTTCTGTTTGTATCACTGAAATTAATTGCAGTTTATTACCTGGCTAGAAATTATTCAGAGTTTAACAAATTTTCGTGGTATGTTCAAGTCTGTTTCCACAAGGAAATAGGTTTTTTCCCCAGCAAATTTGAAAGAGCCATGAATATGTCACAGTCAGCAAGCTTTAGAATTTTGAGTTAGGGTTTTAAGTTGGAACATTATACAGTTACAAACCATGTATACATATGCATACAACATTCTTTAAAAAAATAATATTTGCATCTCACGTCACAGTAGCAACCCCTGAGTAATTTATGCAGTAATAAAACTATAAAATAGTTTAGGGTAAAGAGGACTTCTAGAGGCTATTTTGTTCAATGTCTCACTCATTGGGTTAATCTGGCCCTTGTCCCAGCTGAGTTTGAACATCTCCAAGGATACAGATTCTATAGTCCCTCTGGGGAATATCTCTCAGTGTTTGACTGCTCTTACTGTGAAAAGCCTTTTCTTTATATCTAACCAATTTTACATGCTGGAATTTTCATTCATTCCTTCTTTCCCTTTCATCGTGCAGCTTCAGAAGTCTGTCTTATCTACACGCTCCTATTAACCAGCTGTATGCAGTTATAATGTCTTTCCACAGCCACCTTCTCTGGGCTGAACAGACCCAGCTCTCTAAGCCTCTCCTTGTACACCATGTGCTCCAGCCCCCTGCCCATCTTGGTGGCCCCTCCCTGACTGGACTGCTTTATCATAGTGCTTCTTTGGCTAGAAGGGCTAATTAGCTCATTACCTTGCCATTAATTTGTTGTCTCACAGATACATCACGTCATAAATACTAGTGATGGAGGTCATAAGAAGCAGATTGTGAAAGCATATAATTAACACTGGCTCATGGAAGTGTTCCTCTCTTTTCTGGTTTGTGTCACCCTTGGAGAACCTGCAGTTGGACATGAACATGTGCATGCTTGTTCTAAAAGTCTAATTGCAGAAAGACCTTCCCACGTGCCAGGTGGACAGAGAACTCTCTCTTGAGGACTCATCTCAAGATCTCCATATATTCAAGGAGGTATCTGCCTCCTGAGATCTATCTGAGCTGATAAAAAATGTTGAAGAGGCATTATAATTTTGAATATCATGTAAAAAAGATATTATATGGCATGGTCTTAAAG
Organism: Notiomystis cincta; assembly: GCA_013398075.1. NCBI lineage: Eukaryota > Metazoa > Chordata > Aves > Passeriformes > Notiomystidae > Notiomystis > Notiomystis cincta. The sequence continues at coordinate 229,511 of VZRX01008210.1, forward strand.
GCATTCTTTGCTGCATCTTTGGTGTACAAGCTGGGCATCAGCTATAAACATTTACTTTTCATTCCTTTGTAAACATAATGTCCTTTAATATTCATCCATCAGCACCTGCACTATCAAAGTTAAATTTTCTCACTGTTTTAGTATTTAGTTGCACAATTTTCTCCTATCTTAAAAATTATCAAGTAGACGACAATTTCAAAAGAATATTCAGACAGAATGTCTTTCCAGTGGCAGACAAAGTAATTTCTCGTCACAGATTTTTAAGAGAAAATATCTCCTTTGATAGTAAATGCCACAATAATGTAAAAGTAATTATATATAAAGATACTGCTGCTTTTTGCAGTCTCTTTGGGGAGAGAATATTCGTAATTGTCTTAATCACGCTCAGGTTTTTGCCTTTTCTGGCTGTATTATTCTGTCTTCAAGTTGTTCATGTTCCCAGTTCACAGAAAACACATTTCTCTTTACAGTTGCACTAAATGATTCTCCTTAAATACTCTCCTCAACAAATCAGTCTATACCAGCAATATAAAACAGTAAAGCTTTGCAAGAGAGGAGGTACTGCTATTTTTATAGGATGCAAACTGGATTAAAATTCCCAGAGTCCTGATGTGATCCCTACTTATAAACTTCCAGAGTTTGTCAGAAGAAAATGCCTTATTACTGTTTTTTCAAAGCTCTCACTTCATGTATTACACAGCCCAAAAAAGAAATACTAACTCTCCTGTGAATCATGAATAAGAATCAAATTCTTCCAAATGAAGCTTCAGGAACACTTTGCGTTCCAGGTCTTCTTTTAATTCAATCTCAGGACAACAGAAAAGAATGATCACTTTGTGGATGGTTTTTGCTAAATGCCTAGGTTTCCTCAGGATGAATTTTATACTAAGAAGAAAGTTTAATCAACAATTATGTTCCTTAATGTTTCTTTGCAAAGATTTGTTTGATTATTTGGAAAATTTCATTTTGCTTTTATTACAGTGACAAATGAACCAAAGCAAGAGGTTGCCATCTCCACATTGATATTGCATCCAAACCCCTGGCTACCAAATCAAGCTTGCTGGAATAGTACTGAATTTTGCCTCTTGTGAGTGTGATCATCTTGACAGAAGTGGAATCTTTTGGGGAAGCTGGGGTTGCTATGGAAGAGACAGGCACAGCTGTGGTTCCATCTCATAATCTGTCCAGCAAATGCAACCTCATTGAAAACAACAAATTATTAGTCTCAAAATATCTGGCTACTGATCATAAATTTCCCTCTTGGTAATCTCTAACCAGAAATGCTCTGACACTTTTTTCAGAGAGAGAACTATTAACAATCAAAGATATCTCATGATGTGAGGCAGACTTGAGTAACATGAAGAATCTTGCCTCCAAACTACTTTACTTTTCCAGCAAAACTGCTGAAATGGGAACTATAAATAGTCTTGAAGGATTACTGCCTCTGTTCTCAATTTGCTATAGTTTATAACATTTTCAAACAGGGATATTAGAAGGAGAAAGTTTTCTGTGTTTTCTAAGGGTCTGATTATGGATGGGACAGAGTTCTTTATTTGCAATCATAATTTCTGTTGTGCCTTAATCCACAGATGGATTCATGCAGAAAGACTGGATGTTTACACCATATATACAGCAAATTATATAGTGTTTTTCTATCTAAACACTGCTTTCTTGTGAATCATACTTGTCAGATTCCACCTGTTGTCTAATTGCTGTTAGAAAATTAACTTAAGCCTCAGCATGATGGAGGGACAAAAATCAATCTTTCTTCAGTGTGTTGTGTCATTATCTTGTGTCATTAACAGTTTCCAGTTTCATTTCTGTTTCTTTTCACAGTTCATATATGCAAATACCGTGTGGAACATTTTTTTCCTTATTGCTTGGAAGGCTAGAAGTGTCTCCTCCCTCCCTGCCCCCAAATATGACCCTTATGATGTGTTGTGTTTTTTCATTAAAAGCATCAGTGTCCATGTATATTTCTCCTACAACCATTATTCTTTAATTAGATGTGGACTTTCAAGAGAAAACCTTTGGTGGTGTGCAGTTTTGAAGATATGCTCTCCATACATTGAAGTCCCAGCCATTTTTTTTAAAAGAACCTTTAATGCTCCAGGAAATGCCTGCAGGGCTCTAAATTAACATCTCTCACTAATAATTATGGAGTTGCCAAAGTTAGCTAATATTGATGTAGCAGAAGCATGAAATTAAATATTTTTGTAACCTTCCATATTGAGGCTAGAGCAGAAGTCCAGGGAGAAAATTTATCTGCAATGCACTTGAATCATATAGTTCTAATAAACAAAGAGGGGGGTAAAATTATTTGTTTCAGATGCCATTGAAATTTCAAGAAGACAAAAAAAGCTTTCATTTTTCAAAGTACATAATCAGTAACTATGCATATAATGATTTTTAAAATTAGTAAACAACTTGAAGAACTCACTTGAATTTTTTCTGGAATATCTAAACTATTGCTGTATGTTTTTAAACCTAATGAGCTGCTTTTCTGTTTAGAGAATCATTTGTTGTGCACCCTTCCGAATTGTATGGCTGTTTTGTAATTGCAGGCATACTGAAAGCAAGACAGCCTATGACAAGCAAGAATAAATCAGCCCAATTTCCTTCTATCAGTTCATTTTTTCTAGGCTGAAGACTCTATCCTTTTGCTTGAAAGATGCAGTAGTGCTTACCTGCTTCTTTTGACAACAAAGGAACATTATCTCAACACGAGTCATCTACTGTATTTTTATTGGACACTGTGTTCCCCTTCTACATCATGAAGATATGATCCTGTATAGAAGCCTATTAGGAATGACAAGTGTCATCAAATGATATCAAGTGGTTTGATAAAACAAGGAAATATAAGCTGCTAGGAAAAAAACAAAGACGAGAAGAGAAGAAGGGACCAAAGATAAGAAAGTATGATGAAAAAACACCATGGCAACAAATCCCCCCTGCCTAATTCAACATAATGTGCAAAAGAGCATAATTCTCCTCTGTGAACTCTGCTAAAATTTGAACCTGCTGCCTCCCAGTTTGGCTGCTGGGACCAGGACAAACAGTACCAGTGGGAGAGTTCTGAAAACCAGCAGTGATTGCAGCTTGCTGCCTGAAAGCATCACAGACACACAGAACGTGTGGGCAGGGGTACAGGCAAAAATGGTGAAGAAGTCATCATCTCTGGACACTTTAAAGTGAGCAGAAAGCTTGTGTTTGTTTTTAAAGGTAAAGTGTGGTTGCATGAAGTAGGGAAGCAAGGACTAAGGGTCCAGCTAGGTCCCAAGCTAAAGTCAGAGCCTCCTTTCCTTTCCCAGCATCACGTAATGTCCCAAAAAGCTCCCATGGTTAGCCATAACACATTCTCCCTGCATTGTTCCCCTGCATTGTTCCCCTGCACTGTTCCCCTGCACTGTTCCCCTGCCCTGTCTCCATGACCGACCGTCCTTGGCCAGAGCTGCTGACAGTACAGGAGTTGTTCATCCTTCACTTCTCCCAGCTCTGGAACTGAAACAGACTGACCTGAAACCATTGTAATCCCTGAGAAGAAGGACATATTTTGGCAGTATAATAGAAATAATATATGTGAACATATATATACACAACTATGTATATTCTTACTAGCACTGTCAATTAGAAAAGAAGATTCATCTGCCAAAAGGAGCGTGTGTAGTAATGTTTGAATTAACACTGAGCACATTTTCAGTGGAAATATTCTTTTTGATTGCTGAAACTGAAGTGCTTCAGTGAATTATCCCCATAATGTTTTCTTGGGAAATATTTACTTCATGTAAAAAACAACTTGTGAACTGCACCTCTCCAAACGATTAGGGTGTTTTGCCATGTAACAACAGTTACATGCAAGTAGTAAGACAGTGACAAGACTAATAGAGAAGGTTTTATCAGAATAACTATTGCTTGAAAGGAAGAAAATTATAGTGAGAACTGCAAAGAAGAAAATTACATGTTGTCACCATTTATTTCACATGGGAGAAAAGTTATGTTTTTCCATGCTAAGTGTAGCTGCAAATTCAAAGAGCCTCATATAAACTCTGTATAATTCCAAATAAATAAAGCTGCATTCTAAGCCTCAAGATAAAAATTCAAAATTATGAACCACCATCATGATCCTTTATTTCCTTGTGACTACTGAAGCAATACTGCATAAATCAGACACAGAACATGCCTGCTCTTATGCAGGACCTAGAATACAGAATAACAATTCTCTATGGCATGAGAGAAGAGGCCATTCAAACATCACAGGCTTACCCAAAAACACTAGGGAGGGTAAAATGAGCTTCAAGTATTACAGGATCAAATAGTGCTGCTACAGCTCTATCTCTGGAAAGTTACTGCCAGAAAAGTAGAGGGAATATTTGCACCTTCAGGTGAGATGTTTAACATGCCTGTCATCTGTCTTGAAAAAAAGCTGTGTGTCAATGCACTTACCATGTCTGCCTTTACATGTTGAGCCAAGTATGCCTTTTCTAAAGTCATAAATTACATGGTTTAATTGAAATCTATTTTAAAATCAATTCTGTTAACTCAGTGCCTCTGAATTCACTGACGCAAATCGAACAGGAAAAAACAGGTTTAAGCTGATTAAAGAGACTGAACATAAAGACTGAATACAACCCCTTTTTTCCTGTAGCCTGAGCAAATGCAGATATTCTGGATTTATTTATGAGAAACTTAAGGCTAATGCTACAGAATTTTGTTTTTCAGAACAAGGAGGATAACCAGAACTTACTGGGACAGTTTGCTCTGTTTTACTTCTGTTTGCATCATGACTTACGTCATTTGTTCTCACGAGCATTAAATTCAGAAAGATTTTATTTTAAAATTCCATTTCAATGCATCATGAATCACTTTCACTTAACAAATGACAGCTTAGAATCACATGAAACTGCTCCCAAAAAGGAACAAGATACCTTGGCAGGTATTAACTAATTTAGAATCTCTTAAATCCTTCAGAAGAACCACTAAAATCTCAGATGCTCAGCATCATGTCTGGAAATTGGTATGAATGTGATGGTCCTTGGTAGCTCTGATCTCATACAGCACGAAGGAGAGGACTTCTTCCTTTCTATGCTTCATGTGTTCTGTCTCCAGCATTCACTGTGTACCAAAACCACCTACAAACTCCTACAAATAGGAATATTTATCCATAATCTCACACTCCATAAAATTCAGCAACAGCCTTAGGGTTTTTTGTAGAGGTTTCTGATGCAGTCAACATCAGCATCAGCAGGCTTGTACTGTGATTATATAGTTGAATTTCAATTTTCATTTTTTAAGTACTATTCTTCTACAAGTGTCTGAAGTGTTTCCAACTTTATCTCATTTCTCATCAGCAAAATCCTGTGCAGCATTCTTTTATGGTTATGACTGTTTTTCAAGTGTGTGCTCCAGTGTAGTTGATGATTCTTGTAGGACATTTCAGTACTGAAGGCACCAGGTACCTACAGGCCTTTCAAGACCCAAACTTTTCTCCTCATATCTCTATTTCCATTAAGCAAAAAGGATGTATACATAAGAAAAATATTTTCCCCTATAGTGTTTCCTTCTGTTAATGCATGCAGAAAAGAATCAAAAGGTCTGAGTTCATATTTGGCTCCTTACCTTTTGTCATTCAAGTCCAATTGCTAAAAAGCTTTTACTACGGCACCTTCTGGCTCTTTTTGATAATAGCAATTTGCGTATTGACTTCAGCAGGAGAAAAGCAAGAGGACTTTGATGAAGTAACTTATCTAGGTACAAAATGCATTTTTTTAATTTCGCAGTAATGAAGTAAAAAGCATACTTCCCTTCATTGTTGCCAGGTCAGCACACTGGGGTTTTTTAAGATCCAGCTCAGCAATGGCAATCTATGGACATCAAATTCCTAATAACATGCTGTTCTTCTGGTTCCTCCTTTCAGATTTAACAGTGTTTCATTACAGATCTTAAGAGATTCATTAGCATACAGGAAAAAAGTTATTGTCACACTCTGTTTTGCTTTTCATTAGTAAAATAAATTAATTATGGTTCTTGAAATTCATGAAGCATTGCCACTTCCAGTGGTCTAAGCATATTAAGCTGTCTTCTAGGGAAAAAACCAATAAGGCCACATCAGCAAGAGTGACATTTATTTCAGTCTCCTACTCTAAAATCTGTAGTTAACAAGGTCAAAAAGCATTGGGTGAATTATGGGACAAGAATTTTTAAGATGATTTACAGCAGGGATATATTATGAAGCCAAAATTGTATTGTCAGGGGGAAGCAGATATGTAGTGAACATGAGCAAAAAAACAGTCCATCTACTTTACATGCTGTCAAGTGTTAAAGGCAGGAATGATTCACAACTGCACAAATGTGCAATTCTGAAACTGTAGGAATTATTTCCTCTTGTATCAACCTCTGAGGACAAAAATACCTTTGCATATGGCTTAAGTGTGGAAATAGCTAGTTTTTTCCCCTCTCTGAGACAGGAAAATACTACCCTATGTCAAATTAAACTTACTTTGCAACAAATAACTGAGATACATAAGAATAAATTTGCTGGAAGTAGGTAAAACCATGCATTTTAAGCTTGCCTACAAAGGGTTTCCTCACTGAAATTTCCTTTTCTCTCTTCCAAGCAATGGAGGTTTCACAGGCCTTTTTTTTTTTTAATTCTTCTTATACTCTACAGGAGTAGGAGGTCTTGCATATAGCTTCACATTCCCCTTGAAAAGCTGTTGAAATATGCATCAGGAGTAAGAGAATGCTCCCAGAGGGTAGAGGACAGCATGGGAAAACAGGGTTGGATGAAAAGCACATCCCAAACTCTCCCAGAAGAAACTGAGAAAGCTACAGGGAGGCTCCTGTTGTCTGTAGGCTTTTTCAGGTCTTTGGCCTCATGCAACATATGTTGTTTGATGCCAACTCTAAGCATGTTCCCTGCTTATTGTTATACCATTGCTAAGTGATCTAATAATTGATCCAAAATACTTTGCAGCATAAAGCAAAGCAAGATCTCTGAAAGTCCTGCTTTACTGTTTCACCAAAGCCCTGAAGAGAGAATCCAAGGAAGAGGATTCTGCAGGGAAGGTGTGGAGAGACTGAGAAGTGGTTGAGTCACCCTCTTTGAAAACCAATCTATATCTAATTAGTGAAGCCTTGTCACAGACCTGGAAGGTATATAAATATTGCTGCTCAGTTTTACAGCAGTCTGGGATGGAAAGGAACAAATTCTGCTGTGTTTTAAAAATGCCTTTAACCAGTTGAGTGAAGGCATATTAGACAGTAATAGCTGTGAATGTGCCTTATAAAGTACAAATTAAAGTACTTGCTGGTTACAGTTGCAGTTACCCAGATACAGAACCCTTATATTTACTGTTCCATCAATGCCTTATGATTTTGGTAAATTTCACATCCACAAACTGCATTTTCTTGGAACACATGATGAGATACACGCAGGAAAGCTGCTAAAAGTTGGGCTGTTATCCATTCTCATACCAAAGGGAGGAGATTTCTGTTCAAGTGTTGTGGTCTGAATGATGGGTCATTGAGCAACTTGGTCTAGAGGAAGGTGCCCCTGCCTGTGTGGTAGGAGAGTTGGAACCAGATAGTCTTTAACCTGGTCCTTTCCTGGCTCTATGATTCCATGATGTATCTTCTTATGAGAGAGACTGGGTCCTGCTGGTAATTAGGTATCCACTCTCTCCTAGCTCCTAAGAAACATATAATGTAAGATGAATGATGACACATAGCATCTGAACACGGCACAACAGAAGAAGTGAAGTACAAATATACATTATCGAAACATACACTGAATTTTCTCCTCCCAGAGCTCCATTCTTTTACTCTACTGATATTTACTGGGTGAATGGGTAAAGGAAGAAGGCTTATACAGCTCCTGTTAGAGCAGAAAATATTTTAAAAGTTAATCTTGTACTCTGAATGAAACTGGACTCACCAAGCTCTAGAATTATTGCATGTTTAGCTGATAAGTACACTAATCATGTAAAAATATATTCCTGGCAAGCGAAATTATATTATATAAAAGTGTTCTTTTGGACATACCTGCTGAACCTGGGAATGAGATTCAGTGTCTGGGAATACCATGTGTTTCTTGTCACTGCTTAAAACAATTAATCCAGACAACATTATTTCTTTGCACTCTAGACTTTTATTATTTAGCAAAAAGAAACTTTTTTTTCCCCACTGAATGGATGTCACTTGAATTTAACCAGAAGAGCCAAAACTGATTTTGATCATCTTGAAAGAACCTATTACGCAAATAAAGTGCACTTTGGGGCTTCCATACTGACGAGTTGAAAGAAAGACACTTTCAAATTGGTGCATGCTTGGGAATGCTAATGAGCAGTCTTGGACATATGACTAAACAGCAGCCTTACAATGCTGTTACAATACATCTTCTCCAGGACGTGTCTGCCAGACAATCGCTACCAATTTTATTTTTGTTACATAATCTTCTTCTGTATAAGGTATTCTTTCTTTCTTTCTTTC
>VZRX01008211.1:2408-32156 GCA_013398075.1 Notiomystis cincta
ACCCTGTAATTACAGGCAATATTTTTACTCCCCAGCAGATTAACAGGTCAGGAGAAGACTTTAAGTCTCCTTCTTTCCTGAATTCCAATTTAATAGCAAATAATCCTGCCCCTGAATGCAAAGAAACTATATTACCCTGGAGAATTCCAGTGAAGTTCAAAGGAGGTCAGACAACAAAAAGGTCAAAAATTAAACAGATGGCGTTCACTGATGGTGTACACAGAAAAAAAGTGATGGGATGTGCTGTCCTTTGCTCTCCTCCCCTCCCAGATCCTACAGCCATCCCTGTTTGCTCTGCTGCTGATCCCAGAGTCTGGAGATGCCAGCGCTCCCTCTCCTGATGCTCCGGCGAGCGCCCCATTTTTAATGTGTCTGGAGGGAGGAATTTATTAAAGAGGCACTGCATTAAAAATATGCAAATGTTCCCAGTAACTACACGGGCCCATGAGGAAGCCAGATGAAATGTCATCCTTTCCTTCTCCCTTCCCCCTTTTTATGCACTGAGGTAGTTTATGGCTCCTCCTGTTTTACACCGGCACCGGGAGCGTGGCAGATATTTAATCTGTTTGGAAATAATTGCAGCAATAATGATTATTTTATTGGGTTTAACTACGTGCTGAAAAAACGCTGAGGCAATGATGAGCTGGGAAAGGAAGAAGGAGAGAAGAAGCTCTGGGAGGGGAGGGAGGATGAGGTTGGAAACTCTCTGGTTTGTGCACCTGGGGGGATGTGGGCAGGAGGGAGCACCTGGCCACAGGTTGAGCGTGACATGGATTTATGTGTGCCCAGCAGGAGCCAAGCTGCCTGTGACCTCCAGGCTGGCCCTTCCCTCCCACATTAATTGCTCAGCCCGAGTTCTTGCCAGGCTGGAGTGCAGCAGGACAGGCAGGGCAGGGGAGAAGCCCCATTAATTTCCTGTTCCTCCCGCTCTCCTCTTTGAAGCTGCCGTGTTACACAGCCTCAAGGCAGCTCTAAAAACCACTGTGAGATGGACTCTGTGGTCTTAATCCTGGAGAAAACGCTTCTCTCAAGTCCCTTTTATATCTCCCCAACCTTCCCAAATCCCTGCCTAATACCAAGCTTCAGAGAGCTTTCTTATTCACATTCCCCCTGATTTCTCCCTTTGCCCCCTCCCTCTCGGCTGCTGCAGCAGAGAAGTGAAGGCCAGCACAGCCCCGGAGGAGGGCAGGGATTTCTGAGCAGGATCCAGCAGAAATCTTGGAAAAGGAGGGGAAGTTTGCCATTGTGGCTCTCAGAAAGGGGAGGTGAAGCTTTCTGTCACGCAGCACCCGGGACCTCCAAGCTTTCAGCAGGAGCAGGAGGATGAAGGGGACGCCTGACTTGCAGTGTGAGCCCTCACAAATCCCATGGCTTTGGAAATTGTCTTTTCTCAGCAGAGCAGCTCCAGTTCCCCTTGCTGAAAAAAACCCATTCCATTTCCACCAGTTCCCACCCAGCTGTTGGCCAGGAAAGTGTCCTGAGCTCCAGGCTGTGCCTCTCCCTGAGAGTGAGAAACCCCAGGCACTTCCACAGCCTCTATTTATCTCTCTCAAGCTGCGTGGTTAAACCTCCATAAATATGTTTTCTGCCAGCAACTGGTGCTTAATTATAATATAATAACTGCCTTAATAAATGGAAATGCCTTATCCAAGGCATTTCAGTTAACAGATGAGGCACAATCTCCTCTCCCATAAATCCTGGAGCAGATCAAAATGTCACAGGGCCTGGGAGCTGTGGCCAAATCCTTGTTTACAGGGAATGGGAACATGTCCACAAGGGCTTCTCAGACCAGACAGCACCCACATGTTGGAGCTTATAGCAGAGTTTGGAGCCCATCAAACCAGAATGATTTGTCCAAGTAGAATTTGTGCTGTGTAGGTGAGGCTGTGTCATTATCAACGTGGGGAAAAGGAAATTTGGGAAGAAAAATGAGGTGATTCAATCCAAACAATCCTCTTTCCCCAAAGCAGAGCAGGGTATGACACAGGGTGATGAAGAAGATGTTTTCCATGCCCACTGCAGACACTGCAACACTTCCCTGGGCATCACCAACACAAATTAAGCAGAACTCCTTGCTTGACGTTGTCTCCTGGCATCTCAATTAACTCCCCTTCTTTTTTTTTTCCTCCTCCTGACTGCTCACTGAAAAGTGTGACCAAAAGTTAATTACTCTAATCCAATGTAACCACAATTCCAGTGGGGGAACAGAGAAGGGAGTGTGGCTGAGGGGCTGGAGAAGGGAGCAAAGGCTGTGGGAACCTCAGCAGGACCTGTGAGCTCAGCTCTGCTCACAAGGAGACACCAGCACAGCTCGCTCAGGCCTGGCTCTGGAGCCTGGGAAGCCGGGAGAAGTGAGATCCCGAGGGTGCTGCCATGGCAGGAGCAGCAGGAGCTACAAACAAGAGAGGAAGAGCAGGACAGTGGTGGCAGACACGGACATGGGCACGGTGGGCAGAGAAAACAGAGAAAACCAGAGTAAAAGGTGAAGCCCAAATCTGCCTTTCCCCGGAGAGGTGTCCAAATGCATGCTGCTAATTAACTTCCTCCTCCCAACATCCTGCCAGGGCTGCAGACTAATTAGACCCCCCTCTCCTGTGCTGGGAAGCTCTGCTGACGGGGGCACTGGCGGCCGCAGCCCCGGACTGGGGACATATGGCAGCACAATGTGCCAGCCCGGCGTGCCGGGGAATGTGGGCAGCTGGGAATGAGCATTCCAGCCCCGGCACGAGCCCTCCCCAGTCTGCTCCCCTCTCTGCCTGCGAACAAAAGGGCCTGGAGTGCAAATCAGAGGCGCTTCTTGGCAGAGGAGCCGGGCCAGCTCCAGTCAGAGGTGGAAATCAGGACGCCGGGCTCGTCCCTCAAACAAACCCCGAAGGTGTCACCAGCACCCTCCCCTCTGCATCACCCGGGGGGATGGACTGAGCTGCACTCCCAGGGAACGTCCCCTCGACAATCACAGTTTCTCCTGCTGAGAATTGCCCATTTCTTCCCATTCTCTCCACCAGCATTAATCTATCACAGGGATTTTAACTTGCACCCCCTGGTCACCATTATGCCTTGATAGCTCTCTGTCAGGGTCTTTATCAAAAACGGCTTTTGAAATTCAAAAGGAGTGTGTGTATATATACTCTCTCATTCCCTTTTATCCACTGGTCTCTTAACTCATCCAAAGGATTTAAGCGGGTCAGAGAAACATAATTTCCTTCAGCAGAACCCATGCTGCCTGTCCCTTATCCTATGGAAAAGCCTAAATTTAGACTCTAAAAGTCCTCGCAGCTGGGAATGTGAATGCAGCCATCCAGCTTTGAAGCTGCCTGAGACTCGTGCAGTCCCCAGATGAAGGGCTGGCTGGCTCTGTCAAAGGAAGGGAAAGTCTTTCAAAGATGCTTGGAGATAGCAGGAAGGATGTCAGTGGCCCACAGAGTCTCCTTTTCCTTCTATTTTTCTCAGATTTCCTTTATCCTCTTCAGTTCCTTGTGCTGAGGAGGAGCCAGGCAGCTCTGTGGGCTACATCCACCCAGGAAAGAAACAGGGAAAGGGCCTGGCATCCAGTGGGAACCAGCTGAAACTGAGGGTCCTGGGGACACAGCCACGAGCACGGGGCTGTGCTGGGATCTGGAGGTCCAAAGGTGGAGTTTTTACCCGGTTTAGACCTGAAGAGGGAAAACACCCTGAGTTTATATTGTAATTAACCCTCAGTGCTGCTCCCTGGGATGGTTTGGAGGGATCAGCCCCCTGTCTGTGCATCACCCCCCGTCCTGCAGCTTCCTGACACCCCTCTGGAAGGGTTCCAGGTGTTCTGCTAATTCAGTTGTCCACAGACTGCCTGTGCTGCCTGCCAGGGATCCCTCAGGCAGCCCGGCCTGAGCAGTTGTGGATTAAGTCGTGGGCTCCTTCCTCGCTCCTGCCTGTCTGCTCAGCTTCCCTGTGTTCTCTGCAGTGCTGATAAGGGCGGGTTATCAGAGCTGCCGAGCCTCCCGGGAACAGCTGAGGTAGTTGTCATTGCATCCTGCCACCAGGCAGTGACACATTGGCCGGGACAGTGTCCCCAGATTAAACCTTCTCCACCCAGAGCTCAGATGTGCCCAGGAGCTGCCATCCATTTCCTTAATGCAGCTGCCTGGCAGTGCAATCCGTGCCTGTGTCTATTAGGGAAATGCATCTGTTACGAGCACCGGGAGCTCAGGCAGCCCTGGTAAATCTGTTTGATGGATTCACTTCAACCCCAACCCCCCCCCTCCCAAAAAGTACCTCTGGCCAGGCACCAGAGCTGTCGGGTGATGAGGGATAACAGCGCTGTGGGACTGGGGGAGAGCAAAACGGCGGGGAAGAAGGCAGTGCTGGCTGCATTAGGCACAGGGCAGCGCTTCTGCATCGAGGGCGGGGAAGGCCTGGAGCCAGCAGGCTCCACACCCCGCTCTGGAAGCACTTTGGAGAGCTCCCTAATGGAGAGGATCGCCCTGAGGGGAGCGGGGAAGGCGGGGAAGGTAACAGCTCCCATCTGCAGCCGGCTGGAGGCACTGGAGCACCGGAACGAGCCCCAGGTGGGCTCCGGGTGAAAGCTGCCCCAGGGATGTGGCCGGACATCGTCCCTGCCCCGGCGAGTCCCACTCGGTCCTTTCAAGCCAGCCCCTGCGTCCTGGTTCCTCACTCCATCTCAGGCTGCAGCTGGACCTTGGGAGGGCCCCAGGACGGGGATGGAGCAGGCTCGGAGCTGCTCCCCAGGGAAGTCTCCCGTGCTTCCCGCTGCCTGTGAGGAGCCAGATGTTGGCAGTTGCCGTTTCTTGCTGCAGGACAAGGCGAGAGGGAGTGAAGAGCCCTGCCCAGAGCTCCCCTGCATGCCCACGTAGCTGGGTGGAGGAGACAGGGATGGGGAGCACCCAGAGAATGCCTTCGAGGGCAGAGATCCTAGAAACCATCTCTGGGCTCTGCTGACCGCAGTTTCTCCTATTTCAGGGCAGAAATGAACATCTCAGATCTTCACCAAAGAGTACCACAGCTGGCAGATGGGTGACACTGCCCTGGGCCCTGCTTGGAGCGGGCCAAGACGCAGCAATTTCCACACAAGTCACGCAGCCCCGTCTCACGTAGCCTCCCTCCCACTCCAAGCTGCTACTAAGGCTGGGATTTTTGTTGTTCCTTTTTCTTTTTCTCCCCCTCCCCTCCTCTTCTCTTAACCTTTCTTTGAGCTCTCACTTGCTTCCTCAGCACCTCGGTGTAATTGCTTGCAGTCTCCGAGGATCCCGGGGAGGATTTATGTAACACACCAGGCAGCAGTTTGAAAGGCTGCTTTCGGATATAAGAACTTAATGCTACACCAGCCTTGGGGAAAACGAGCTGCAAGCCTCGGCAGGGCTGTGCAAGGCTCTGGGGCAGCACAGGCACCTCTCAGCCTCCCTGATCCCTGCACGGAGGGGAGGAAGAGCTGTCTTTAGGTCTGCGTGGTTTTTATCCAGAGGGGGAGTCAGAGGCGGGCAGCAAACGCTCAGCATTGAGAGTAGTTTGGAGAGAGCAGAGGTGTGGTTAGTTTTTAGGCAGACAGCACGGTTTGGCAGGGATTTCTTTTTCTCTGTGCTGTTTCTGGGTGTAGGAAGGTGAAACAGACTCTTGGGGTAACTCTGCTGCTTTCAACAACACGAGGAAGGCATCAGGATTTTGGTGTTGCTGATTATAAATCAGTCTGGGCAGGGATGGCAGAGGGCTGTGATGCTCCTAGGAGGAAAAGGAGCTCTTGTAAGGCTCTCAGAGCACGATGAGTGGCCTGGTTTGAGGGCTGGGTTCTGCTGGTTGGGCAGCACAGGCTGTGCCTGGCAGGGGTGGGAAGCACAGCTCTGGGCACCAGACAGACACAAGGAACCCCCCAAGCCAGCCCAGTCAGACCTGCCCTGCCCCTGCTCTTCATGTGAGTCTCCAGCAGAAACAGGTTCTGGCCCCTGGAAGAACAATGTGTTTTCAGGAGAGCCGAAATTTTTCACTTCATTTTTCCTTTAACTCGATTTTATACCTTTTTCCCCCCCTTCAAAATCATATTTGCCTTAATTTTTTCCATTCAGGTTGCTGCTGGAAATAAAACTGGAGCAATCAAACTGAGTGTGGCACTCTGTCCATCTGTCAGTCTGCCTGCCCTCTCTCCCTCCGAGCTTTTGAGCTGATTTCGAGTGCTTTCAACACAGAATTAGAGACTTTAAAGCTCGGAGGTGCCAATGAGTGAGATGGAGAGATTCAGCTGAGCAGAGAAGAGCCATCACCCTGATCAAGTCATTAGAGAGCCAGCATGAGATGGAGGCGCAGGAAACCAGGGGCATCATTCAGGGGAACAATTTCTTCACTTCAAACTAGATGGTGGCTTTTTTTCACGAGGAAAAGGAAGAGAAAAGACTTTAAAAAAGCTGTGTAACCTTCAAACTAAACCGAGCCTGGCCCTGCTGGACAAACAGCTCTGCTCTGGTTGGCTGGGGAGGGTCTTGCTGTCCTCACCATCCTCACTGCTGGTACCTGCAGGGCTTGCCCTGCCTTTTCCAGGAGGATTCCTTCTCCAGAAGGCTGGGCAGGCTGTGGCACAGAGCAGCAGTGCAGTGCCATCCCTGGAGGATTGAACAGACCTGTGGCTGTGGCACTTGGGGACGTGGCTCGGGGGTGGCCTGGGCAGCGCTGGGGGAATGGTTGGATCTGGTGATCTTGGAGTGCTTTTCCAACCCAGACAACTCAGTGATTCTGGGACTGGCCAACGTGGAGCCATAAAGCTGTGCTGGCAGTGGGAATGAACCCAGGCTCTCCCAGCTTTCACGTGAGAGCAGAACGAGCTCTGCCTGCCTGGTCCTGCGAGGGCGATTTCCAGTGCTGCCTCCCACATCCTGACATTAATGTGGCTCTTCCAGCAACACCAAACCCTCCTAAACCATCCTGTCCTTGTTATTCCGACAGCTCCTTTTCTTCTTCCAAGCCACAGCCTTTAAATTCCCACCTCCCCTCCACCAACAGCCACATCCTGCCTGGAATTACCAGCACTAATCCATCATTTCCAGCACCAAAACAGCATTTTGCTTTCTTGTCCTTCTTGTATCCATAAAGAATCAGGGCAGGGAACAACTCACAACAACAACAACAACAACCAACAACAACAACCCAAAAAATCCTGGAGTAAATTAACATTGCAGCTGAGGTTTTACACGCACGAAAGTCAGGAAGTTCCAAGTTATGGTTCCCCCTGCAGCTGTAATTCTGGCACACTGCACATATATATTAAGACATTAAAGTTAGCCCCATAAACAGTCATACAAAATACTACAGGCTCACAGGGGGGCCAATCTACGATGGCCAGGGGAGCCATAATTCCTGCTGCCCTGACTCCTGTGCGTGAGTTTCTCCCTCAAAAAAGGAATAAGTCAGCTCTCATTCACTTGTAACTCACAGCTCAGGATGCTGATAGGGAAGAGAGAAGAGGGATTGTTCCTTCTGCTTCTTCTTCATATTTTTTTTTAATTTTTTTCCTTTTTTTTTTTTTTATTGCCCAGGCTGTTGTCTGGCTGCCTGAGATCAATGCTCTCCCTTTGTCTGACTTTGATATATCGGGAGGGATCTCAGATTTCTATTCCCAGCCTCTCTCTCTCCGTAGCTGATCCAGCTCCCCAGCAAGGCACAGGCAGGCAATAGATAAGGGATAGCCTTTGATTGAATTTACTTAATTTATATGGCCGATGGGACACAAGAGGAATATTAAAATACAAATTAGCAGCTTTATATTTCCCAGGCATTGAAATCTCCCCAGCAGATAATGAGCTGCTGGAAGCTTATCTGCCAAGGGTCTCTCCCCAGCCACACCTATTCCCTTTCTCCCAAGATCCTGGAGTAAACACTAGGAAAGTTGATAACTGGAGAGTTACAGTTTGAGTCCTTAAAGTGACAGCAGCTCAGGCCAGCAGTTTTAAACAGCTCTGACTCTCTGGGGGAGCTGTCTCTGCCCATTCAGCTGGCCCAGCCTCCCATCCCACTCATCCAAGTGGAAATGAAGTTCCATTATCCATGGGAGCATCCTCTGGCAGTCCCAGCAACCCAGTGGCCTTCCTCTGACTGGGTAAGATCCTCATTTTGGGTGGAATATTTCCTTCTGCTCATCTCACAGATACAGCAGAGGTTTCTGCAGTGCTGTGGTCATCTTTGGAAGGTGGAAGGGCGGAGAAGCAGCAGAGGAAAAGGAGCAGGCATGGTGCAGTGGGATGGGAAAGGTCCCCATGGACATGTTTTCCTCCTGGTTGCACTGTGGGGCATAATTTGGGATGCAGGGGCACCCTGGAAAAGCTCCTGCAGTGTTAAATTGCCCTTCCAGGGGAGGTCTTCAGCTGGACATCTGAACAAGAAATGTGCCAGTTGGAAATGCCCCCAGGTAAACTGAACCGACAAATAAACTCAGCCTGGAGGTCAAACTGACCCTGATCTTAAACTAAGTCTGAAAGGACCCTTCCCAGACCAGGCCTTGAACTCAAACAGGAGTGAAGAAATATCCCCTGGTGGGATTCTCAGGAAGGAGCGTGGGTTTGGAAGATGGGCGATGAGAATCTGAATTCCGAGCGCAGAGTTCTCCTCGCGCGGAGGCTCCCGGGACGATTCTCCTTTGGCAGGAGACCTCGGCTACAGGAGGAGCTGCTCTGCCTCGCAGGAGATCAGACACAGCGGGGCTGCTGAGGGCAGGGCAGGCGGTATTCAACACCAGCAGTGGAAGCCTGAGGGCAGGGAGCATCCCTCCCTTCCCAGCTCCTCCCCACCCGGGATCTGGTGCTGGAGCAGAGGAGGAGGAGGAGGAGGAGGAGGAGGGGTGGGCTCGGCACATTCCCAGCAGAGCTGGCTCCAGCACAGGGAGCAGGACGGGGCTGCTGGCCAACAGGAGGGGAGGCAGCCCGAAGTGATGCTGACTGACCCTGTCCTCTCTGGAGATCCCTCCCGGCACACAGAGGGCTCCGGCTGCTCCCTGGATGGAAACTAAGGAGCAGTTCTGCAGGAATATTCTGTTCTCCTCGGTTTCCAACTGGAGAGCTGAAGAGCTGGGATGTGATTGAGACAAAGATTTCCCTCACCTTCCTTCCAGGCAGGAACTGACCTGCTTCCCAGTGCCACCAAGTCCAGCCTGGATGTCTCAGTGGAGACTTGATGTGGTTTCAGAGGGCGCTGACACTTTGAGTCCTTCTCTGGAGCTGAAGGATCTGGCTTTACCCAATCCTGCTTGGCACAGGCCTGGCTTTCAACCAACCTCCCAACTCTGACCAGGACACTCCTTTCCCAGTGCCACAAAACCAGGATGCTCTTTCTCCATTAAAGACCAGTTTGATCCTCTGACTTTACTTCCCATTAGAAAGTAAAATGACCCAGGGAGTGACAAAATTACGCTGTCAAAAAACAAGATAGTCACTTTGAAAATCAATAATCCCCCGAGGTGTTATTGTGAGTTAACAGCTCTCTCTCAGGGCCAAAGCACAGAGCTGGGATTAATGCTGCTTTTGCCACCTTCCCCACCAACATCCCCCCACTGCTGCTCCTCCAGAAACTCTCTGACATGGAATTCCACTTAAAGCTGTGCAAAGGATGAATTTTTCAGTTCGGTGACCAAATGAAAAATTGTCGAGAGAGATGAGAAAAAGGGAGAAAAGAAATGTGCTACAGGCCATCCTACATGCTTTATGCAAGGCAGACCCAAAATACAATCTTTTTCGTTTGGCATGATTTGACAGTTACTGACTCCCACTCCTTTATTTCCACCCTGCTCAGATCCCATTTCTCAGGCTCTTCACGCTCGTACCAGTGGATGTGCTGTGCCTGCTGCAGAAAATCAGCTCTTCCTGCTCTCTGGGCTGCCTAACACGGTGACAGGACAAGAGGACACGGCCTCAAGTCGTACCAGGGGGGATTTGGATTGGGTACTAGGAGAAATGTCCTCACTAAAAGGGTTGTCAAGCTCTGGCACAGCTGCCCAGGGCAGTGGTGGAGTTGCCATGCCTGGAGGGATTGAACTGATGTGTGGATGTGGCACTTGAGGATGTGGTTCTGTGCTGGGGGAGTGCTTTGGCTCAGTGATCTTAAAGGTCTTCTCCAACTTAAAGGATTTGATGATTTGTTTGTTAAAAGCAGCACTGGAGGAAAGGTGTTCCCTCACAACCAAAATCAGGTTTGTGCAATGCTGGCAAAAGCCTCTCTGCTTCACTTTCCTGCCCCTGTTTACCCTTCAGACAGAATTATTGCACTCACTGGGCTGAACCCAAACTGGGCCAGTCCACCCCACAGCTCTGAAAATGCCCTTTCCAGCAGGTTCAAGAATAAAACCCCAAAGTGATTAACTTTAAAGAGGGACAAAACATCTGGGAGGACCAGTGAACCTCTGGAGGTCCCCTCCAGGTGTATCCCTGTATTTTTCAGCCGTTATGGAGACACAGCAGCTGGAGAGGGCAGGTTGGGAATGAAACAGATCCGAGCTGCCTGGAGTCCTCCTCGCCTTTCTGGATGGCTCAAAACCCCCAACACACAGAGCTGGGACTGCAGGTGTTTCAGGAGGGGATTCTTGGCTCTGGGACTATTAACTCCTGCTCCTGGGACAGCAGTGGGGTTTGTCCTGATGAGCCCTGTGCCAGGACAGAGGGGGCAGGACTGGCACAGGGCTCTCGTGTGGCCGATTTTCACGTGCAGCACAAACCCGAGCAGATGTTGCCAGTGAAGCTCCTGCTGCATTTTTCACAGTGTCTGAGTGTCAGAGCTGCCATCCTGTCCAATTCCTGGGCTGGGATAATTAGCTGCTGCCTAAATCCCTCTTCAGAGATGTGTCAGTCACATATTGCTCCAGGATATCCACACCAGCCCTCGTCTTCCTGCACGGATGTTCCTGGCATGGGAAGCACAGTGGGGAAATGAGCAAGGTGAAAAATGCAGGGGATTGTATTTCCTCAGTCACTACAAGGCAGCTGGGCAGGCAAGCCCCAAAATTAACATTTCCTGCCTTTATCCACACCCCAGCCTGGCCTCACCAGGAAAAAGCCCAGGGATGAGAGATGAGGAGCCAAAGTTTCTGCACCAGCTGCACAGATCTGTGATGTCACAGCATCCAGGGGTTCCCAGACTGCAGGAAGGTCTGGGTGAAATTACACATTAGTCTCATTTTCTTCCCTGTCTTGAGCAAAAAGAGTTGTCCAAAAGGGTCTTTCCTCCTCCCCCTGTGACCAAGGCAACAACCAGAGAACATCTCCTGCCTTGGACTCCTTATTAGTTTAATTAGATGATTTTCTGCATGATTTATCCTGAACGCTGCAATTGCACAATCAAATCACAGATCAGTTGACAACTTCATTTAAAAAATTAGTGTTTAGCAGCTTTGTGGGCTCTAAAAGCTCTGAGGACATCTGTCAGCAGTGACCCCTTCTGATAGTGACAAACACTGCCAGCCTGTGTCCCCACCTCCTGTCCTGCCTTCAAGCTGGCATGCTGGAGAAACCCTGGAGAACAAAAAAAACCACCCAGGCCTGGGGGTTTTTTGGCATCTTCCAAAGCTGCCTGTGCTTGGCCTCCCCCCTGAGGTGTCAGTCCCCAACTGTGACAATCAAACAGATCCCGCTGCTCCCGGGGGGCTCCGTGTTCTGGATGGATTTCCAGCAGACCCCTGAGCTTTGGCTGAGTTGTGTGGGAGTTGGTGCCTGCTGGGAAGCTGCCACCCCTGCTCAGAGTGTCACTAAAACTGGAGCCCCCTGCTCCTCTTTGGAGCTGTGCCTGTCCCGGGACACGTGGGTGGTGATGGAGGGAGGGAGGGAAGGAGGGAGGGAGGGATTCTGCTGATCCCAAGAACCCAAAGCTCAGGAGCCCTTGGTGGTGGATTTCCCCAATCCCAGGCCTCCTGCAGGAAGGTGTTGGTCTGTGGGCTGGGTTTGGATCAGCTCAGCATGGCAAGGCTGGAGTGTCCCTGTGCTTGGCAGGCTGGCAGGAATCACTCCCAGAGCGGGGCAGTGCCCACGGATGGGGACGGTGGTGCCAACAGAGCTGCTTGGGCAGATCCTGCAGGGACTGGGGGGAGAAGATGAGAGATTTACCCATAATTTCCTGCAGGTTTGGGGAGGAGGAAGCATCCTGTGCCTTCTGAGCAGGGAATGCACAAACTGTGCCTTTGCTCTAAAGAAACAGGAGCCAGAGCCAGCTTCTCCTCCTGGCTGGGGGGTGTGAGGGGTGAACAGCTGATCCTGAAGGGGACTCAGAGCCAAGGGGATTCCTCTGAATGTTCAGGCTGAGGCAATGCCACCCATCCTGAGGGATCCTTTCCAAGGGGACTGCCCAGCCCAGGTGACACCACGATGCCAACAAAGCATCCTTCACCCTCAGAGACCTCCAGAAACCCCACTGACACCCTCCGAGCTCAGAGCCCATGAATGCTCAGGAATCAGCCTCCATTGCACATCTTCAGCAGCCTGAGACAACTGATTATAACGAGCTGCACTAATTAGACTGTTTTAATTCAAAGGCCAGCAGGCTAGGAGAGATGTGAACCAAGGGAACCTTTGGGAGGCAGCTGCTGGGATTTCCAGCCAGTGTAATTCCTCCAAGTTGCCCACTGGTGAGTCCTTTAGCAAATGTCTCCTGTCCCCCCTCTCTCCCCAGAACGAGACCTTGGCCAGGAAGGGCGAGGAAGGACAGAACCCCCATTCCTGCCCTCTCCAGCAGCCCCTCTGGGCCATGGAATGACAGCTGTTTCCAGTCAAATGAGCCTCCTCCTCTTGTTCCCTCTTCCGACGTTTGCTTCAGCTGTTATTCAATTGCACAGATGAAAAGAAACAACTCAGGAAGGAGCTAATTAGAGGAAGACAATGCAGCAGATGAACTGAGGTGGAACCCAGAAAGGAGGTGGTGGATGGTAGAGAAGGGAATGGGAATCCTGAGAGGAGCAGCAAATCGTGGAGCCAGTCCAAAGGGACTGTTAAAAAAAGCACTTAAAGGTCAGGTGCACCTGCCAGAATTGCTGGAAACTTGAGAGACAGTGGGACTTGCCACCCATCTCCTGGCTGTGCCAGCCTTTCTAGCCCTGGGAGCTCCAGGAGAAACTGCTGATCCCTTCTGGGTCTGAGTTTTCCTTTTTGTCAAAATCCGGGTCTGTTCTGTTTCTGTTTGGGAACGATCAGTGATGGACTTAGAAACATCGTGAGAGGTGCAGACAGAGGGACTTCAGAAGAACACTTCAGACAGGAGAACACTTCAGCAGAACAAGTCTCCTTGGAAAGCTGCTATCTGCAGCCTTGGGAAGGTGTGCAGGAGAACAGGCAGCTGGGACAAGCATGAGGAGTCCAAGAGATCCTTTAGGTGACCTTTGGGCCAAACCCCAGTCCATGGAACAGCAGAGATTGAATCCAGCCCTAACTTGGCTCTCTGGCACATCTAGAAATCCAAATCCAGAATTCCAAGCTGAGGAAAGGCAGGCTCTGGCCTGTCACACCAGCTCCTTCCCCATCTCCTGTGTCCCACACTTCTCTTTATTACCAAAATCCCCCGAAGACACCACTGATGATGGAAAACCATCGGAGAGGCAATTAGAAAGAACTTAAAGTGAATTACATACGCAGGGTTTATTTTCTGTTTTCTGCTAAGGCTGCTGCCAATTATTGTGCAATTAGGCTGCCTTCATTAGCAAATGAGATTAAAATTAACATCGTTAATTACTTGTTCTGTTAAACAGGGGGAAGCAGGCATTTAAGGGGAAGACGCAGGGAAGGTTGTGCTTGGAGCAGATGGAGCAACGTTCTCCAGCACCATTCCTTCAAGGGCTGCTCTGGGTTATTGACTCTGGGCTAATACAGAGATTAAATCACACCCCCCTTGCAGGAACGTGGCACAGGTAGCTCAGGAAATCACCCTCACACGGCACAGAACTGAAGCTGATGACCACAGGGAGCAGCCAGGGGATTGCTCCTCCCTGGGACTGGAGGAAGCCTTGATTGGCACCAAGAATTTCTGATGGGTCTGACACCCCCAGCAATGGGGAAATGGAGCCAGAACGAGATTTATGGCAGTGTTTTCTTGGCCTGGATATTTTATGGACAGGGAGAAGACTCTCCTGGGCTCACAGGCTGGACAGGGAGGTCAAGGAGGAGCAGCAGAGCTCCAAAACTGACTCAGTGCTACCATTCACTGCCAAATCTGATGCTGAGCAAGCCCAAGGCGATGCCACTGATTTGTAAGGCCACACTTTGAGGTCCCTGGGTGCCAGGGCTGCAAAGGACCTCAGGAAGTCACCCAGCCCAGCCTGCTGTGCCCATACAGAGCTGGTGTGGCTGGGCCATTCTCAGCTGTTGTCTCTCTAGGCCACTCTTGCAGCTCCAGTGCAGGCCCTGCCCCTTCTGACACATTCTGTCCAACATTTTGCTTTCTTTTCCTTTGGGAAGGCTCCTCTAAGAATTTGATCAGAACTGCAATTGCCCAGTGCTAGCTGACTGCTCCATGGATATGGAAAAGGGATTATTCCCATTCTGTTTGCATCAGCCTTTTTCATATTTCAGAACTGTTCCAGTCTTGCTTGAATTCCTCCTCTTTGGACTAAACCATCCCAGTTTTCTCAACTTTCCTTTTCAGATCATTCCTGCCAATCTTCAATCAATCCTCCTTGCTCTGGACTCTCTTCCAATGCTTTGCAACTTTCTGGATGAGTTGTGCCCAAAACTGGATCCAGTACCCAGCTGAGTGTTCTGTAGAACTGGGCAAAGCAGGAACTCCATTTCATTTGTCCTGCTGGGGGTATTTCTGTCTACATTCTCCTGTTTGCCATTTTTCACAGCAATGTGGCATCTCTCACCCACTCCCTGATCACAGAAAGGGCCCCAGACTTTCCTACAGGGTTGCCTTTCTGCATCCTGCAGGAGAACAGTTCATTATGCCTGGCTAGATGGAAAATCCTGTACTTATCTCTATTAAATTGCCTCTAATTTCTTCCAAACCATTTCTCCAATTTGTCAAAATAATTTTGAGGGAAATAGACAGATTGAAAAGGTCCCTTGGAAAACACGGAGTGCAGGAAGACAGACCTGAATTTTGTCCTGAGCCTTGCCTGGCTGAGGTTCCCCTCGGATCTGAGCCTCTCTCACCTTGCTCAGCAACACCTAAAAGAAAAATGTGGCCCCTGTGAGGGACATTGCACAAGCTGAGCCTCTTCAAAGCATGCAGATGTGCAAATAAAGCCCCAGATTTTAGGGAAGGCACAGCTGTGGCTGCAGAACCCCTGCTCAGGCTGCTCTCAGTCCCTGCTGGAGTCCTTGCACTGCAACATCACTCCCCAGCTCCAAGCAAACCCAAAGAGTCCAGAACTGAATCAAAGCCTTAGGAAATGGACTCCTGACCTGCTGCAGGGGTTACCTGGCAGCCTGTGTGCTGCTCCTTGTGCTAATGGACTCGCTTTTCTCTGCAGCAGCCGGGGCTGAGAGCCTCTCAGACAAGGCTTAGACAAAGCAGGGGGAGTTTTTATTAGATCTGCTTTGGAGCACACAACCCTTTGCACTGGGAACAAGAGCATCAGGCTGCAAGTGAATGAAAGCTGAGGTCACTTTTTGTGCCCCTTTGGCACAGGTCAGAAGTTCCACGAAAAGGAGCAGCCTGGCTGGAACAGACTGTGCTGCTTCTGAGGGAGCATGTGGGGCTCAAGCTCTTCCCTGTCGTGTTTGGGGGTCTGGCTGATCTCATGGGGGCCATTTCCCCTCTCTCTGAGCCTCTCACCTGCACACAAGATGCAGCAGTTGTGGGCAGCACCGCTGGCAGCAGTGCCAGCACCAGCAGTGCCAGCACCAGCAGTGCCAGCACAGCCCAAGTCCAGCACACAGGGGCTCTGCTCCTTGCTGGATGCATCTGAATGCACCCCATTGTTTGCTTTCCTGACACCCCTGTGAAGCTGGGAGGAGAAATCTTCCCATCTCTCCAGCTGGAAAGGCTCAGCCAGGAAGAGATTTAGTGATGTACCCATGGTTAGTCATGAGCAGGAGGCCACTTGGGGAACTAAAACTATTTCTTACTCAGGGGAGGTTTTCAGTGTTGATGATCTGTAAAATGTTTGCCTTGAATTTCCTTTAGACCCAGCACAGAGCAGTATCTTATTCCAAAGCTGTGTTTAAGAATGGCCATGAACTTTATTAGGTGTGAGCCCTTCAGTGAGGAAAGCAATCGTACTGTGAGCAATGCAATACTCTGTGCATAGCAAGCAGGCAGCTGGCTCTGAGGAGAGTTTCCTCGTGCAGACTTCATCAAAAAGTGAAATGAGAAAATAAGTAGACAGGACTAGGCAGGGAATTCTTCTGCCTTTGTGCCCCAAGGGGAGTATATCCAAATTAATAGGCCTTTTCCACTGCTAATGGCTCAGTGAAGGTGTGGGAGTCACAGGCCACATTTTCAGCTGGTGTAAATCAGTGTGTACCTGGAGACAGAGCTGGAACATTCATTTACATCCCCCTTAGCCAGCCCACCTTCCCAGAGCACCAGGATAAGCCAAAACCAGCTCAGGAGTCCCTGGATCCCACCTGGCTCCCTCTGGACAGGGATGCTGTTCCAAAGCCACACAGTGTGGCACAACCCTGACCAACACCAAGTCATCCAGCACTGGCATTTCCACGCTCCTCTTGCAGGCTCAGAAGAGCTGAGAGGAGACTGGCAGAGGGAAAAGGAAGTGGTGCACTGGGATCAGCTGGAAGGGACTGGGAAAAGGTGCAAAGGGAGCCTGAGGTGTGCACAGGGCAGGAAAAAGGGGGTAGGAGAGGGAGAGACAATGAGAGATGAACAAGTGATGCAGAGTTTTCCTGTCAGACTCCTCTGTGAGGGCAGATTTACCTCCCTCCTTCCTCTGGAAAATTCATTAGGCTTTTGTGCCTCCCTCCCCTCCCTGCCAACGTGCTCCAGCTTTGTCCAGGAACAAACCAGTAATTCACATCCATGCATTCTCCTCTCCCAGCTCCTGTGAAACCACACGGAATCCTCCCACCCCAGCTCTGCTCCTGCTGATGGGGACCAGAACCCTGGGAGGATGCAGCTATTCCTGCAGGAATTTGCAGAAAATAATGCAGAAATTGCAGAAATCTTCTGGTGACTCAGCTCGGTGTGAGAGCTGACCCATGGAGGAGCAGCTCCCCTGGGAACAGGAGGGAAGAGGCTCCAGGAGCAGGGTGTGTTCTTTAGTCAGCTTAATTTACCTGTAACTCAAACCAAAGCAAATTGAAGTGGCCTGTTCCAGAATTCCTTCATTTGCCAATGAACTGGCTATGGAAAGAGATAAGAAATAAGGGCTGAAATCTTAAAAGAAGCCATGAGGCAAACACAGGAGCAAAGACCAGCTGAAATGCATGTTTGTGCACCGATAAGATTCTGAACATTTCTTTCAGCACCTGACAGCCAGAGGTATCAACAAGGTAGACAGATTAAATTCCTATAGGCATTAATTAAAAGGATTCTGATGAGGAGAGAAATTAAGGCCCAAACATTCCGCAGAAACAACTGTTAATTTTTTTCCTCAGAGAATTTTTAGCTCCAAGCTAAAGCTAAGCTGTGGGGGGAGAAACAAACACTTGTGTGAGATGCAGATGGGAGATGTGGAAACACATCTCCAAAGGGTGAGGGGCCACAAGAGGGCTGGAAGGAAAATTTTGGGATGTCTCTGGTGGTGGTGGAACACTAATGAAGAGAGACAAGAAGAAGCTGACCACTGTGGGCAGCCTGCAAAATTGGGAATGTGGAAAAGGCAGTGAAATCCCAAAGATTCCTGTGGCTGCAGTCTGAGATTCCCAAAACCAAAAGGAGTTGAGTAAAGCATTGCCTAAAGCCAGGTCCTCTGTGGGAAGAGCTGGAGGAAGGGCACAAGCACAGAGAAGCTTGAGGCAGAGGAACAGGAACCTGCTGGGGTCTCTCACAGCACTGCGTGTGCAGAGCTGGGCAGAGAGGAGAAAAACCAGTTCAGGAACCCTCTGCTGCTGCTAGAAATGGCTCTGAGGGGTCTGTGTGAGCTTCCTGGGATGTGTGGAGCACCTGAAGACACATCCAGGCACAGCTTCTCCCTGACTGCACACCCAGAGACCTGAGAGGAGGAACAACCTTGTGAGCCTGACACGAGGTCAGGGGCTGGCAGAGCCTGAGCAGGCTCCTGGTTCCACCAGGCGGGAGGGAGGATTTGAGGGGGGACTGTTTGCCACAGCTTCCCTTCATCCGAAATCCTTTCCTTCTCCAATCTAATTTGACCAGGAGCTCCCTGAACCCTGCCTCGAAGCAAACAGGGCTTCCCACACCTGGAAGAGATTGGTGGGTGCCAGATTTACCCTCCCAGCTGGTGCAGTGGTGGCAGTTGTGCCTCTGCATCCTGGGGCGAGCGCTGCTCAGGAGCAGCGCGTTGGTCGCGCTTCTCCCGCCGCCTCTGGAAGACACATCCAGCTGAAGCCAGACAGATTCCACCCACCACAAGGCAGCACAGCTGACGTCTTGTGGCAGTCCCTCGAGGACACAGCTCCAGAAAAAGAATCGCACAGCTGCTCGTCTCAGCTCCCAAAGTCACCACTTCTCTCCACGCTTGGTTTTTGGTTGTTTTGTGGGGGTTTTTTCCCCTCCTTTTTTTTTTTTTCTCTCGTTATTTACATCGTTTTTCCTCCCAGCAGGTTGACAGAGCAGCGAATGCTTCGTGGCAGGGAGGGTTGGGCTGGCAAAATCCTCACTCAGGAAAGCTCTGGAGTGGCTCAGGAACGTTTGGAAAGTTTTCAGGAAGGTTTGGAAGAAAAGGCTCCTCAGTGTAATGCAGCTGCCATGTGCTAGGGATTAAACACCAACCTAGAAGTTCACGGGAGTGAAATGTCAGCTCAGGGGTTGATTTCATTCACCTGACATTCCTGTTAATAACAATGCCTAATTAGAAAGGCTTTTAAGCATCCGTTACATTAATTTAACGTGAAAATCTCATGGAGCTTTATTGGAATTTTTTTCCCCTGTAAAATTAACCCTGCAGGCTTGTTACACATGTTTTCATTAGGGACTCTGAGCAGTGGGGATATTTGATGAATTAGAATCAGCCCCTTAGTCTTTGAGTTTAACTTTGTATTTCAAGTTCTTTTATGCTGATAAAGCCCTAATTTGACCCTCCCCCACCCCTCCATTAATTTAAAACGTGCCACAGCCTCCTCACACTGCAGCTGAGGGCTGGAAACCCGAATTCACTGCTGCCAATTCCCTGCAAAGCAGATAAAAGCCTGGAGTTCAGAGCCTTTGGTAGCAGCTGGTGCTAATTCTGGTGTGCAGCCCTGCTCTGCTCCGTGGAGCGCATGCCTCTCACATGGCTGTTTTCCACCCTTCCAGCTGCCAAGATGTCTTTAAGGGAGCTGGAAAGCCATCACAGGGTTGCCCCTTTATTATTTTATTATTTCATTATTTCATTATTTTATTTTATCATTTTATTGTTTCCCTTTCTAAGTCTGACAGATGCCATCTCAGCACTGAGGCTCCCACCTTTAAGGGCACAAAGTGCTGCAGCAGGAGCTGAAATATCCCAGGGATGTTTAAGGGAATGACAGAGGCTGTGGAAGGATCACAGGGCTCAGCAGAGAGAGGGCCTGGCACTTCTGGTGGCCCCACATCACAATGCTCTGGCCACACTCTCAAAGTGGCTGTAATTGTGTGTGGCTGGGCCAGGGCCCACGGGACAGGGGTGATGTGAGTCCCCTTTGGAGGCTTTTCCATGCCCTGGGAGCCCAGACCTTTGGAGAACAGCCTGAGCTATTTCCAGCACTGGGATTCATTAAACTGTGTCACTACACCAAAGTTTGGGCTTCCATTGAACTTCCCAGCTTGGGAGAACACAGAGTGATTTTAATGATGGATCCACTCCACTGGGATTGGAGGGGGGAAAGTTGAAGGAACAGCAACATATACTTGACTGACATAAATCCATGGACTTGTTTGACATGCAGTGGAAATCTGACACGAAGCCCAGTCCCCTGTCACACAGATGTGTTACTGAAATTGAACCTAAGTGACAAAAGGCTCACACTGGCACATTAATGGAGGAGAACATGCACAGCCCTTGTTCTCCTGCAGCCCACCACAGGATGGTTTCCCTTGTTGTATTTGGCACTGCTGCAGTTTCCCCAGCTCTTCAATTCCCAGCTGATTTCACCCCTCTCCATAGTAAACCACCCTGCTGCCTAATGCACCAGATGTAAGAATATTTCCTGATAACCACAGAGACTTCTCCTCTTATTAAGACTCTCCCTTGAGTCACTGCACATTAATATTACCCATCTGTGGTATTTATTCTCTCTCAATATGCAGACACTTATCCCATCCCTCGTAGCTGTTACTTTGCCAAGCTGTACATAATTGGATATTTCAACTCTCTCCTTGTTAATCAGACCCTTTGAACCCCAACAACACCGGCGAAGTTCCCAGGTCTGTCAGCACCCCTCTCCCAAGGAGCTGTGCAGGACTGAGTGTGTCACAGAGGAGGGGAGCTGCCCCTGTGCCTGCAGTGCCCTCAGCCTTCCCCTGCAGCCACAGCACAGCTCCACTTTTCCCCTCTCTAATCCCCCGATCCCTTCTGATCGTCTTCTGCCTCGCGAGTCCTCCAAGGCTCTGCTGAAGATGATGGAGATCTTTTCTGCCAGCTCTGTGCCCTGCTCCCTCCCTCCTACCACTCATCTCACAGATCAAGTTATTAACTGGGAGCACGATTGGCAGGCAGGGGGAGAGACACGGATAGGGAATGAAAGGCACGCACAGAATTTGTATGCAAGTTTAGCTCCTCTGTTCACTCCGGCACTGGCATTGCCTCAGAAACTAGTTCAGTTTGCTCCCTGCTGAGAATTTGTTTCTGGAAACCTGTCCTGCCTAATTTCCTAGACTTCCCAAAGCTATATTCTTTGGAAAAAAAAAGAAAAGGCTCCTCAGCTTCCTTCTCTAACTGCCCTCTACTAAAGAGCTTTCCCTTGATCCTTCCTGGCTGCTCAGAACCTGCTGCTTGGGTTAACCTCTTTCTTGCTGGCAGAGGCAAAATCCACCCTCTGCTCTGTGTGGGAGCAGACTCAGGCCAGGAACCATCACACCTGATGTGAAACCTCTGCTTGGATTAGTGGAATTTCAGCTGGATAAGATCGGGGTGTGAATTTCTATTAGGAGGCTCTTGACATCTGCTGAGAAAATTTTGGCATCTTCTCCCTGCCTCTGCCTCTCCCCAAACTTGTCTGATAAAAGCCACCAGGACTGCAGCTCTGTCTTTCACAGGGGCTGTAAAAGGATGAGGAGTGGTCTGGAAATTCTGCTGTTGGAACAGTTTTGGAACCTGGAACTTGATAAAAAGCACAGCAGCTCGGGCTGCCTGGGTTTCCCTGTCATTTCCATCCTTCTTATGCTGCTGTCTCTCATCCCTGCTGTGGATGCTCTGTTCTGAGGTTTCTTGGAGGCTGAATCTCACCACCTGAGCTGCCAACACCTTATCTCAGCAGCTCAGCCAAGCACAGGGACTCGACACAGGTGACAAAGGCTGAGATGTGGCTGCTAATTGCGTTCGTGCTGCTCTTCCATAGGATGGCAGGGCCTTAGAAGTGACAGACTTAATAAAAAAAAAAAAAGCTTAAACCTAAAAAAAACCCTGACCCATAGAATACCTAACAAGTCTTCAGTGCTTTGGAAAGGGAAAGGAAACCTATTTCTGAGTATTTTGCTAAAATCAAGGAAGAAAAGAAGTGTAAGAGCGTGTGTGAAGCCAAAGATGCTGAGAGGTGAAGGAGTAGCAATAATCCAGAGCATCTCCTGTGGGATATAAACCTCTGGGTTCAAGCTCTGCCTGCAGAACAGGGCTGCTCACAGCACAGCAGGACAAAATGCCCCTCAGATGGCAGGAGGTGGCTTAGCAGAACCTCCTGCTCACCAACAACAGGGCTGGGAGTGCGTCCTTCCCTCAGCGGTCCCAGTGGCCAGGCAGGGCTGGTTTGAGGGAGACAAAAAGGCTCTTTGGCCCCCACCTGCTGAGGGGCTGGAGGTGCCCAGGTGAGGGTCGGTGTGTGGGGATGTGGAGCAGTGAGGAGCTGCTCCGGACAGGGGCGAGGACGGCGCCTCGTGTTTGTCAGCGAGCACAGCGGCAGCCCCGGCCCGGCTCAGGCCTGTCTTCTCCCAGCAGGCTGGCAAGGGATTTACATAATAACGGGCCTCTTTTAGCCTGGCTCCGTTGGCTCCTGACAAGGCACAATATTTTTGATTAAACAGCTTCCCAGGAAGGAGCCGCTGCCTTGAACAGCTCGCACTTTCCCGACCCCATGTGATCTCATTAGCGGCCCCTCAGACTCGTCTGAGGCATCTGAAATTCCTCTTCTCCTTCTTCCTCTTCGGGGCAGGGCAGGGCCCTCCTCACACCGTGCTGTGCCCAGCTCCACGGTTCCTAACCCTGAGCAGGGCTCTCCATCAGCCCTTCTGCCTCTCCAACCCCGGCAGTCCCGGGAGGCTTTTCTCCAGCTGCTTCCCTCCCTCCCTCACTCCTCCTCCTTCCTTCCCCTATCAGTCCTCGAGCTGCCTTTTCACTTTCTCTGGATCTCACACCATCTGTCTCTCTCTTTTTTTTTTCCCTCCTCGACTGACCAGCCCAACAGAGGGAGATAAATCTCCCAAGCCAAGGAGACCACGTCCTCCATATATATTTGTGTGACTGTCAGATGCTACGGCGACAAAGATCAAAGCCAGCAGCGAGCTCGACAGAGAGATTCAATAACAGCACAGAGTTAGGCTGATAGGAACAAGGCAAATGGATAGTTCTGATTTTAGTAGATTATTGACTGCACAACAGAGGCAAAAAAAAAAATCAAAAAGGCTTCCCAGCAGCATGGCTTAGAGAGCAGCTCTTCCCAGTGCAGCCCAGGCGAACAAAAGGAGTGAAATATGAGAGAGGGAGCACTCGGTGGCACGGCTGACAGGGCCATCATCTGCCTGAGGAATGGGCCTCCCTGCCGGATGAACCACTTGGAATTTGGATGGGAAAAGCTGAGATTTTCTTTCAGCTGAGCCTGAAGCGAGCTGGGCTGTGCAGAGAATTGGGGCACGCTCCCACCTGGCTGGCTCCCTGTTATATTTGGGCACCAGAGGAAGATTGCTGTCTCTCAGAAGAGTCCTGCTGGTATGGGGACAGCACAGAACTGTGTAGGATGCTGGGTGGGGTTTCTCTCCAAGTACAGGGCATGGCTGATCCATGGCTGATGCTCTGCAGTGGGCATATCCTCACTCTTTAGCCTGTTCAGTGTTGGGAACTGAAAATCTATGGATTTCCACATGGTTCCCAGAGGAATCTGGGTCAGGACAAGAAATCATCTTTGGTTCTGGTTCTGTACTGCCCTCAGTGAAGATCCCCCAGTGCAGCTAACGCTGCCTTCCCCATGATCACATTTTGCACACAGATTATTTCCTTGCAGCCCTTCTGGGGGAGAGGGAGAAATGGAGATGCAGGGCTCACCCAGCAAGAGTTCACCTGCAAAACCATCCTGGAGAGGCTCACAGTGAAAGCTGGCAGGGTAAGGGCTGCAAAGGGGGATCAGGTGGCAACAAACAAACAGGCAAACCCCTGCAAAGGGGTGGCAACAAACCCCACAATCCCCACCAGGTTTGGAGAATCAAGAGCCAGGCAGATTTTTCTTCTTGTGATGTTCCCCCCGAGCTTTTCCAGCCACACAGGCCAGACCAGCAGCTCAGCTCCAGCCACATCCCTGGATGTCTCTGAAGCACCTGCAGGACCTGGTGAGTAGAGCCAGGAAATCACAGGAGAGGCTTCAAATTTGAATTGTGCTTCAGACCAGGTTTGCTGATAGGAAATGGCCTGAAAACAGCAGTAGAGTGAGGGCTGACCTCCAAACAGAGCAGCCACAGGAGCATCCACAACGGAGGAGCAAGGATCAAACCACTTCACCCCAAGACCTGCAAGAAGTGGCAGCATTTAGCAAATATTAAATAAACAAAAAGACAGGGAGCTGCTAAAGTATCTTTCTGAGAGGCTGGAAACCTGCAGAGGGGGGTCAGGAGTGATGTGGAGCCATTCAGAGTGTTGAACTGGATTAATTGAAACACTAGCAGGTTAAGAAGTTGAGGTGGGGGCATGAATATGGGGTGTGAAGGATATTTCATCTCTCTGCACTTAATTTTAGCCAATTAGCACCCATCCTGAGAAGGGGGGGAACTGTTAAGTGCTGAATAACAAGGGTGTGAGCTCGAGTGTGAAGAGGTACAAGC
Source organism: Notiomystis cincta (assembly GCA_013398075.1). Taxonomy (NCBI): domain Eukaryota; kingdom Metazoa; phylum Chordata; class Aves; order Passeriformes; family Notiomystidae; genus Notiomystis; species Notiomystis cincta. Next base: position 26,631 of record VZRX01008211.1, read on the forward strand.
AGGAACAGAGAGCCCCTTTCAGCAGCATCTCTGTCAATATTCAGAGATGGAAAAACACCGTGAAATTATTTCTCCTGCATTCTGGGAAAGGAAGGAAATCTTACAGTACAAACACACTAATGGGCTATGCAGGGATCTGAAGGAGGATTGGTGAGGTATTAGAGCAGGCTGCATTAGAGGGGGAAAAAAGAGCAAGAAAAGAGACAGGATTTTCAGGGAGATTTCACCCAAATCGATTAAGTGAGAAGTGTAAAGGGGCAGCATTCCGTGGGGATGGAGCTGGTAATTGGGCCACGAAAGCCCAAACAGAGGAAAGCACTCAAAATGCAGGCTGGAAGGGGAGCAGGGGCTGCCAGGTTCCCTTCAGTTCAGGAGAAACCACGGGGACAGAAGTTTCTCTGTGCTAATCTTGTGCACAAATCTCTGAAGCCCCCTCCTTAAAAATCCCTGCTGCTGCAGCTCCGGGAGAAACCACTGCCAGTGCCAGGAGCAGAGCTCATCCCGGGAAGCAGATCCTGGGGTGGCTGTGCCCTGTGCTCCTGGTGTCCCCTTGCCTGTCACCCCAGGCAGAGCTCCCCGGGATGGGAACAGTTTTTGTGTCCCAAATGTGCTCCAGGTGATGGGTTCAGGCCCCTGAGGGGAGGTGAGGGAAGGCAGCACACGAGGTCTCAGCAGTTTGGGAGGGGCAGTGCCTCAAACAGAATGCAGAATGAGGAACAGGGATGAGGCTGAGGGCAGGTCTGGGGGGACCAGACCCCACACGAGGGCTGTGACAGCATCAGAGGGAGATTGTCACTCACATCCTGCCTGTTTCCCTCGGGGAAAGCAAAGAAACCACTCATTTCTGGGTTTGTGTTCCCCCCTTTTCTGAAAAGAAATGCAAACTCAGACCAAGAGAGGCGAAAAAAGCATCTCAAATGATCAATTCCAGTTTTTGAAATGCACTGTTTAAAAAAAAACAACATGTGAGTCGGGGGGATTCATTAAAAGCAGCTCATGACTGCTCTCAAATAACCCCAATGGACAAACCTGACACTAAGATGGGACAGAGATGAGGAAACTGCTCCTGGAAAATATTTCCTCTGTCTCTGTGGGTTCACAGGTGACACTGACTCTGTTCACAGCTCAGGAGCTGGACAAGCATGGGCCTAAAGAAAAAAAAATTCTTCTTTCTCAGTTATTCTTGATATAAAAATGCTCTGGAAAGTGCAAACCAGGCTGGGAGTGACCTCCTGCCATCCAGGTGGATCCAGCAGCAGCTCCGTGGGGATCCTGATTCTGCCCTGGTGTAACTTCCTGCTGCCCTGGAGAACAGGGACAGCTCTCCTGGCAGGATCAGGGCTGAATTTTGGCACCTCTGGCTCTGAAATCTCCTAGGGCTGGCTGTGGAAAAAAGCACTATTTTCACATGTACCATTTCTGGTTGCGTTTTCTGTCAAGTGTTCACAAAAATAGGTGATAGAATGTTTGGAGATTATTAATCAGTGTTTTAATGAATGACTAATCAATGCTTACAGATTAATGTAAAGCCCAAACAGTCAATAGGTTGCTTATAATATTCTGTAATACCTCCTTCCTGACATGCTTATAATCACCTGCTAAATTATGCTCCTAGTGTCTTTAATGCCTATTAATCATTTATTAATCTTTTATAAGCCACTTGCAAATGAAAGCAGAGTCTAAACCGTGAGATCCCTTCTGTTCTGCCAGCCGTGAGCACGACTTTTGGGGGGCTTAGGGAAGGATCCCTCAAGCACAGACATGATTTGAGCCCAGTCCTAAATCTTTGTGGCACTGCTGGGCCATGGTTAATTCGCTACCTTGGGCAGGATTTGAGGGAGAGCAGGACTGGCAAGGGCAGCTGAAGAGTTTTGTGGTTCAGGTGGTGTCAAAGTGGTGCTCAGAAAAGATGAAATTGTCACGTCCACAAAAGCTTCGTGGAGAAAATCCTCGCAGGGAGAGAGAGAGGGGAATTAACTTCAAGGCTTAAAGCAAAGAAAGGGAAAAAATCTCCTCTGTGTAAGGACAGAGGATTGAAGCAAATGGGCCACAGGTAGGGGAAAATAAGTGAAAATTGGTTCGGGTAATCACAGGAAAATCAAAAGATGCTCGTGTGAGAAAAAGAACTGGTAACACAACACATCTATTTCTCCTCTCAGATAGGACCCATTTTTATAAAAGTCTCTCTGTATCTGTGACATCACACCAGGGTCGCTGGAGCCAGGAGAAGCTCCATCAGCACATCCCAGAGCTGGCAGCCAGAGGCTGCCATGGAATCCTCTCCCCAACCACTGACAACTGCAATTACTCACAACAACCCCATTTTAAGCACTTGCAGGGAGGAGCTCTGCAGGATGAGTTACAACAGGACCATCACAACCATTCCGGGCACTCAGGACCACTCTGTGCAATCCCTCTCCCATTCTGTGCCCTCGGGGCACACAGAGCCAGCAGCTGCAGGGTCAAGCAGGTGATTTCTCCCAGTGCTGAGGATTTAAGCAGTGCCTGAGCTGTAAATCTGCCCAGCCCAGCCCCTTCTTCCCTGTCTGCCCAGAGACAGCTTTGCCTTGAGGCTGTTCCTTGTTCTGCCAGCACCCAGCACTGCCCAACCCACCCAGGTGGGACCACTCAGGGCACCTGGGAAGGTTGGAGGAGCCTCAGGAAAGGCAGGGACACAGAAAAATCACTTGGGGTGGGCAGGAGAAGCAGTGACCCTGGGTTCATGAGGCTCCCCTGCACAGATTTCCCAGGGGCTAATAAAGGGGCTTCACTCCAGACTCCTTTTCCTCAACCTTTTCCTTTCTCTGCTGCCCATTTCCACCAAAACACGAGGGAATTTCACATCTCTGGGCTTTTCAGCCCTTTTCCAAACTTGTTTGAAAACAAACAGGTTCTAAAACTCTGTGCAATAGGATGTGCCAGGCAGACCCACGTGAACACAGCATGGATGGAAATCCTTACTTTCCTTTGGGAAAAGCCTCCTGCCTGCCCCCAGCCTTGGGGAACTCTCTCACTCTTTACTCTCAACACTGTGCAAGAAGCCACCAAATCCTCGTATTTCTTGCTGGGCACCAGAGGAGGTCCATGGGGAGGCCCTGGCACAGGGTGCCCAGAGAAGCTGTGGCTGCCCCGTCCCTGGAAGTGCCCAAGGCCAGGCTGGACAAGGCTTGGAACAACCTGGGATGGTGGAAGGTGTCCCTGCCCATGGAAAAGGGATGGAGCTTCAAATTCCCCTCCATCCCACCCCCTCCTGTGATTCCCTGATTCTGTGATTAGGGAGGTGTCATCCCATGTCACTCCCCCTTGATCCAGCAGATCCTTGTGTTTTATGCCCTCATTAATTTGCATTCATTTCACTCCCTCCTTTCATGCCCTGCTCCCTTCCCCCCTCAGGGCTGGTTTTTGGGTGCTCTGCTGCCTCACATCCTGAAAACTCATGCTTGGAGGAGCATATACTGCAAGGAGGAGAAGAAATCTGAGCCTAAATTAAAAGGAAAACATAAAAATAATAAAATACAATCCCCTTGATCAGTATGCCTGTCATTTTAGCGGCACTAAATACATTAAAATGGGATCTGCACACCAACTTAATTAAATGAGCCAATTGGAAGTTGCTGCCAAGTATTAGTTTAAGGTAGAAAATACACTTATTTTGGAGCTTATGCAGATTGAATTTGTAGGGCCTTGTGGGAAATGCTAAGTATTTTTCTTTTAGGTTTTTTTTTTTGCTTTTTTATTTTTTTGGAAGACTCGCAGTTTGGAAATTTATTGCAGTGATCTGAATTTTGTTTCATTATGAGTGTCAAGCACAATCACAGTTAGAAGAAGTCTCTTGGCTGCTTCCCAGGATACAACATCCCTTGGAAATTGATCTTTTCTTCCAAAGTGCTGCGGAAACAGATCCGGCTCTGCGTGCCCGGGGGCAGGGGATGTGTTTTTGGCCACCGAGGAGGCATTCCAGGCTCTGGGAACATTAAATGGGAGCTGATATTCGGTGTCCAGTGTCTCCGTGGGTGCCGCTGCCAGCTGCAATGTGATTACTGGAATTCATCACGGATTCCGGGCTTTCCTGAGCCGAGCAACGCCGCAATCAGGAATTAGCCGAGGAGCAGAACAATTGATTTGAAGCTATTTCCGTAAATCAAAACGCCCATTTGCAGCTCGCTGACGGCCTCACCCGGGGCTGTGTCACCTCGCTGGCGTGGCAGGAGCCAGGGATGCTCCAAGATGAGGAAAAAAGGTGATTCCAGAGGCAAACCCGAGGAGTTGGACTCAGATTTTTTCCCCTAATAAAATTAAACCACTTTGCCTCTGCGTTTTCTGAGACATTTCTTTGTCCCAGAATTAAATGAATTATTATTATTTTTCAGTGATGTCTTTCAGGATCTGAGTGTGGTTTTTTAATGGGAATCTAGCAGGCTTTTAAATACATTGTTCCACTGATGAGAGGAAATGTTCCTCTTCTCAAATATCAGAGGCTTTGATTTTTTTCTTTTTCCTGATGTTTTTTTTCTACCCCACTTTGAAAAGAATAATTTGGGGAAATTATTGGCGTGGACTCAGAAAGTCTTCATCTGATGTAATCTTCCTCAAATTCCAGTGTTTTGATAACATTTCAAAACTGGGAGGCCGCGAGGTCCAAATCAAGGGAAAATAAAAACTCTCTGTGGTGCTTTTTTCCCCCTCGTGTTCTTCATTATGTGGCCGTTTGTAATCCTCACTTGGAGAAGTTCTGACTGCAAACATCCCTGTGAGCTGCCTGAGAGGAGCGAGCAGCGATGCCCCTTTAGACAGAGAGGGATTGGGGATGGCTCAGCTGCTCGGAGCAGTGCCCAGCCCCACGGGCAGCACAGAGCTGAGCACTGGTTTCTCACACCGATTTCAGCACATCTGTGCTGTCTGCAGGACAGGAACCGGCGAGGAACAGCCTTCCCCAGAGCTGCCGAGCACCTTGTCAGGCAGAGGAAATCACGCTGACGATTATCTGGGAGCAATAACTCGCACAACTCGGGTCCTGCTCTCGCAGTGTCGCTCGCAGCCTCCGCTCCGCTGTGCCCGACTCACTTCAGACACCCAGAGGTTACAGAGCCCTGCTGCTCCCAGCTAATCCCGCCCTGAGCCGCCTCAGCCCCGCTGCTTGAAGATGCTTTGATGAGCGCAGCTCGCCCGGGCTGAGCCACGGCTCAGTGCCACAGCAGGGACCAGTGCCAGAGGGAGATTGGGCGGGCTGGGGGTGCTGCAGACACCAGCTCAGGTGGCACTGGGCACACTGGTAAGGATGGCTGGGGATGCTGCAGCCACCAGTCCAGGTGGCACTGGGCACACTGGTGAGGATGGGCTGGGAGTGCTGCAGACACCAGCTCAGGTGGCACTGGGCACACTGGTGAGGATGGCTGGGGATGCTGCAGCCACCAGTCCAGGTGGCACTGGGCACACTGGTGAGGATGGGCTGGGGGTGCTGCAGACACCAGCTCAGGTGGCACTGGTCACACTGGTGAGGATGGCTGGGGATGCTGCAGCCACCAG
>VZRX01008212.1:0-33331 GCA_013398075.1 Notiomystis cincta
AAAATCCCATCCAGCCCTGCCTTGTGGCTATGTGAAGCCATTCCCCCTTGTCCTGGCACTCCAGGCCTTTGTAGAGTCCCTCTCCATCTTTCTTGTTGGTATCTATATCTGACCTGGGCATCTGTTCAAAAAAGCATCAATTTCTCAAGTCTGTAAACCTTCAGCCAGCCAAACACAGATTGTTGAGGATTTCACACAGTAATTTTACCAAAACCATTAGCAAAACTCATTTTGCTCCATCAGAGTCAGCAGAAACACCTTACTGGTTTTATCAGGGGAGATCTCACTCTTCAGAACATCTTTTAAATACATAAAAGCTTTCTTATAAGATACTTCCAGTGAGACTGAAATCTAAACCAGATCTTTAGAAACCAACTCTTTTGTAAGAATATGGAAAACAGATCTAAAGCTTCAGTAAAACTTTTTGCTTCCTCATGTTGAGTATTTCATCACTGACCAGGCGTGTTTTAAAGCTGTTTATGACCCTCTGAAGATTCAGGCTTCAGACACGACTGTGGAGAAAAGGTTTGCTAGGAACAATTAGAATTCCTGCCACATCTTCTTGTATTTTACTCTTCCTATAGATATGTTTTGTATGCTGAGCACATTAAATACTATATTGGTGACATGTACAAAGGATATTTTTAAGTCAGTTATTTTAAAACTTATTTATTTCAAAGTCCACAGCTCCTGATTCTGTTTTTCTAGGATTGTCTCAGGATATTTTTCTAATTTTTACAGTATTTTTACAGTCAGTGAAATCATCAATCTTGCAACAAAAACTACACTGTTTATTTTAAAACTTGGTAGCTAAAATTTTTGCATTCCAAATTTATCTTTTATATGAGCACTTCTATTGCCATAAATAGAACTATTTGCAACTAAGAGATAAGAGCAGCTAATTAATAGATATTTCTCAAAGCACTAAAACAACTTCAGCATTAACTGAGTTTAATGCAGCCCATGCAATTTTAGCAGCTGAGCAGAATAATGTCCCATTTCAAGTCAGATGAAAAACTCTTAAAGGCTATTAATGAAAATTCTCTGGGAAATAGAAAAGCTCTGAAAATCACAATGAAAATGTCTCAGATGGGAATGTGAAAATAAACCAGCTGTTTCTAAAAATACAGACTGATTTTTCCATGTCACGGGGAGGATCTGTGGATGTAACTGAAGATTCTCTCTCCCAGTCCTCTGCCACAGTCAGCACCCACCACGTGGCAATTAAAAAAGCCAAAATGTCCTGTCCAGCACCATCAGGAGTAAACAACAGGCTGATGATTATATATTTGGGACAGTTTCCCTCCCTAATTTTCATTATTCAGAAGGAAGGATTTTCCCATGTGAGCAAACTGCTGTTAGAAACATTTCAACAAAATCTGAATTTGCTGTGTTGGGTGAACTGAGTTTCTGATGGAAAGGGGTGTAAGGTGGGTGGGTGAAGATTACAGAATTATGGAATGGTTTGGGTTGGAAGGGACCTCAAAGCTCATCCCATTCCCCCCCCCTGCCATGGCAGGGACACTTTCCACTGTCCCAGGCTGATCCAACCCCAATGTCCAACCTGGCCCTGGACACTGCCAGGGATCCAGGGGCAGCCACAGCAAATCTGGGAATTCTACTCCAGTCCCTGCCACCCTCCCAGGGAACAATTCCTGCCCAACATCCCATCCAGCCCTGCCCTCTGGCAGTTTGAGGCCATTCCATGTGTCCTGTCCCTCCAGCCCCTGGAAAAGTCCCTCTCCAAGAGAGACAAAAAACCAGCTCTGTCCTCCAGAAATGTGTGTTTAGAAGTTGAGGGCAACCGAGGATTAAATGAAACCAAGAGATTGCAATCTGAGTGAAAAAGCCAACAGAGGAAGAGATGAAGTAGTGCAAAATGAGATCAAAGAAATGTGGTGAAGAAAAGGCTATTAGTGATTAAAACCAGGCTGAAGTCTGTGATAGCAGAGGGTTCTGCTGGTGGCTGGAGCTCTGGGAAGGTGTGGATTCAGCCAGGGAATCAGAGAAACTCAGCAGTAACAGGCAAGATTTTGCACAGCACTTCTCTGTTTCCAAATCCAGACTGGTTTTGGAAGTTTGAGCCTCTCTTCTCCTTCACCTGGCCACCTTCTCATTTATTTAAACAAGCCTGGTGATTATAAATGTTCTCTGAAACACTGGAGATTACAGAGATTTACTCTTTGCCATGAAAATTCAGAGTATAATGACTTTGGTTTTCTTTTCTGATAGTCTCTCTTCTATACTGAACTGACAGCTTCAAAAAAATTGAAAACTTTGTCCTCCTTAGGACACTTCATGACTCAAAGAACTTCCTCAACAGATTTTGTTTTCCCACCTTTCACTTTGGTTTGGTTTTTTTAGCAGCACTGACTTGCACTGATAATTCTTGCTTCACTTGTTCATGGAGTAGTTGGAAAATTATTTTAAATCAAATTTTAAATCAAGTTCCTCCTTCTTCTGAGCATCTAGTTTTAGTGTCTTTATCAAGCTTAGGAATTTCATTTTCAGCATCATCCCAATCCTGTTTAACATTAAAAGAGTTAATGCTGAGGATTTATCCAGTTTCCTTTTTAACAATGGCAGCTGCCAACTTTCATGATCTTACTGAACCTTAGGTTCCTCTGAACCTAAATTCTAGAGTCAGCTAAAAAGAGTGATGGTTTTCATTTTCAGTAAAAGACTTGTGAATTAGAAGGCAGATAAGACAAACAATATGTATATTATTCCCTGAAATTCCATTTTTTAAGGTCACATCATTGTGGATTCTGAATATTTTTACTGACCAAAAATTCAACATTCTTCACGGTCACCTTAATTTCAGTATCACATCCCACTGCTTTCTACCTCCACCTTGAGACTTTCACAGAGAATATTTTGCAACATTTTAACTCAGCTTCTTATTCAACCTTCTGAATTTCTCTCCTTTTCACTAAGGAAAGGACCAGAGAATTAGAAGAGGGAAAAAAAAGGAAAACAATGCCTTGGGACTCACAGACATCTCACTTAATGCTGACCTTTTTCAAGCAACCTAGAGTGCCCTTAATTGATCCTCTCCAGCGTCATAAAAGCCTTCAAGCTCCCTAAATTTCAATATCTGGAGGGAAATTTCTACAAATATTAAAACAGAGATGTATTATCTTTAGTTATGATTCTATCATCATGATTTTGTGATGCAAAATTTGAGTCTTTTCAAATTTTTTTGACATGAACTGAAGCTTTTGGCAGTTAATACACATCAAATACTTTTCTTCAAGAGGTTAAACTACCAGCTTTATTTCTTAACACCTTCAAGAATAGGATTTCACCCGATGACAAGAAAACATCTGAATCCAGCTTACAAACCAGAATGTTTTGAAGTCAGGCCATGGGAAAAAAAGTACTTAAACTCAATGTGTTTTGGGTCTGTATCTTGGCTGTTAAGGTAAAATCTTTGTAACTGGAGCCTTTTGTCAGTGAACACTGAAGATTTCAAATGTTCAGGTAATTCAAGAAACTGCCCCTTGGTTGATAAATATCGCCAGATTCCCAACAGAAATGGTGAGAGAATTGCATCCTCCAAGGAGCAGATGAGACTGACAGAGATCAAGGTCAAACAAAACCTCTCTGAAAGAGGAAAACAGGATTATGAAGACCCAAGCTCAGAAGAGAAATGTATTTGAAATGGAATTTGGTCTGGCCTGGGTAATAAAAGGTTACATGAAGTATGTGATGAAGGTATGGAGAAAAAGAAGTAAATCTGAGGATATTGTCATTGTCCTCAACTCCCTGACAGGAGGGGGCAGCCAGGAGGGTTTGGGATCTGCTCCCAGGGAACAGGGCCAGGAGGAGAGGGAACGGCCTCAGGCTGGGCCAGGGCAGGCTCAGGGTGGACAGCAGCAGGAATTTCTCCCTGGAAAGGGTGCTCAGGCCTTGGCAGGGGCTGCCCAGGGAGCTTTGGAGTGCCCATCCCTGGAGGTGTCCAGGGAATTGCTGGAGGTGTCACTGAGTGCTCTGGGCTGGGGACAAGGTGGGGACTGGGCACAGCTGGGACTGCAGGGGCTGGGAGGGCTTTTCCTGCCTCAGGGATCCTGGGATTCTGTAAGATTTCACATTCACACTGCTTGAAAAGGATCTGGGCACCACTGCAGAAAGAAAATTCACACAGAACGAGTTTAAAGTAGATAATTTACATGTGCATTTTACAGAGTGTGCTTTAATTCAAAATACTTTTAACATCTATTTAAATGCATTCTTTTTTTAAAAAGATGTTGCAAAAGATCTGCAACCCACTTGCCCAACAAACAGCACTGTAATTTGTAGTTGATTTTGAATGTCTGCATCTAAAGCTTCCTATTCTAAGAGAGAAAACCAAACCATCATAGAATCATGGAATGTTTTGGGTTGGAAGAGACCTCAAAGATCATTCAGTGGGCAGGGACACCTTCCACTGTCCCAGGGTGCTCCAAGCCCCAGTCTCCATCCTGGCCTTGGACACTTCCAAGGATCCAGGGGCAGCCACAGCTTCTCTGGGCCTCCCCACCCTCACATTAAAGATTCCATTATTTTGCTAAAAAAACCCCTTCCTTGGGAAAAAAATGGTCTGATTACTTTCAATTTCGTTTTCTTAGAAAGTTGGTATTGACAAGGAGTGGTTTTCTCACATCAGGTAAGTGGCATAACAGCAATTCCTAATTGTGTGTGAGCTTCCCTCTTCAAAAATCCATCTGAATTCTCACTGAGCACAGACAGCAGGAACTCTCAACTCGATCAGCATCTTGAAAAACAAGATCTGTATTCAAGGCTCTCAGTAGAGCTTTAACAACCACTTAGGGACTCTCTTCGTTTAAAAATAATTCAACCTGGCCCATTTAAAAACTTTCTACTAAACCTGCCTCCTTTGGCATAAAGCAGCAGTGATTTACCTGGCATTGTAAAGATTTACTATGCACTTTTCCTATCTTATTAGAACCAGTAATGGAATCCACTCTCTTGAATTGCTTTGGCTCTGAGTGCACAGTGCTGAAGAGGATGACATCCAAAGGTTACATTCCTGTCTACCTTTCATTTCAGCTTTATAACTGGAGCAAGTAAATTTCCTTAAATCCTCTGGATTCTAAATCAAAGGAAAATGCATTTTTAATCTCACTAGGATGAGGAACCCTAAGAATTCAGCAGTAAGGTTATTAAACTACCTGATGATTAAAAGAAAATTACAAAAAAGAAAATTAAGAAATTGTCAGAAGCTTGTAGATAGACGTTTCCTAACAACGCTTGGTTTTTATATAATTTGTTAGCTCTGTTGCATGCTTATAAAACAAATTAAAAAATAAACCATCCAGTGAATGCCGTGCAGCCCACGACCCTCCTCAGAGCTGGATTTCTTGGCTGGGACAACCCAGCCTGACTCAAAGTTCACAGAAATCAATGGAGAGGCTCAGCACCATCGACAGGATGGAGCTGATCCCAAGCCAGGACAGGAAACTCGGAGGAAACATCAGAGCTACCCTGTTTGTTGCCTTGAATATTTGTTTAGTGTTTTGGAATTTACTGACTAAAGCTGCGTGGCAGCGACCTGGCAGCCAGAGCCTTCTGCCAAGTTGTGTTATTTTGGTTGTATCAGAACTCCTGAAATAAACCCAAAAAATCCAGTGAGACTTTTGTGTTCGTGCCTCAGCCTCCTTGAACTCAGTCCATCCAAACACTCAGGATGAGCCTGGACTGGCAGAGCTGCTGCAGCCTTGGCTAGAAAGGCAGTATCGTGCTAAGAACATCATGTGCCTGGTCCTCCTCTCACTTCACATCCCTCTCATACCTCTGCAGACCAGTGTGGATCCAGTTCTGAATGACTCCAGCTTGGGAAAAGTGGAAAATTCAACAGGTTTGCTTAGAGATAGAACTCCCAAAGTTTGGATTTCTTTGAGTGGTCACCACGATTTCTTTCCTCTCATTTAAGCATGAACTGAAGGCCTCGTCCATCAATTGAGTGGACAGAAGCATCTTGGCTTCCACATCTCACCAGGGGTGCTTTGTTGGCTAAAATTTTCACCAAAAACACACTTCTGCACCTAAAGAACCGGCTCCAAAGAGACGAGGAGGGACACAAAAAAAGCTCTGACGAGTTTGTGTCCACGAGGAGGGTTAACACAAACGCTCCTGATTGTTTCTGTTGTTTATGAATCTCGACCTTCAGAAGAGCTCTGAAATGTGCTGTCTCCCAAAGATGTTCCCCGCCGATATGACACACAGCTCTGCATTGTTCCACTGCTCACAGGCATTAATATCCCAGAGGTAACCCACCCGTCTCTTAACGGCTGTGACAGGTCCAATGGCTGAGCAAAAATCAGTTGGAGGAAAGGGAAGTCTTGTCGGAAACGAGATTAATCTTGTAACGAGTGTTCAGCCCTGATAACCCATCTGTGCAGAGAACTGCTTTAACTGGAGAGCAATTAACCTTCACCTGACAAGCTCTGTCCAACCGTTATAAACAACATTAAAGGCGCAGGGTCCCCCTCGCTTTCCCCCCTTCACGTAGACTAAACAATCGGATTGTGGATTCCATGAAAACAGCAGAGCTAACGATGCCTCGATGACGAATCGCTGGGAGGTTTTTTAAAAGGTAATGCCTGCGTGGAAATAATGTGAAAAATGTCTCTGGCTGCCACTTTAGTGAGTTGATCTGATTAGTAAAAAGCAACAGTTCTGAGCACTTCCAAGGGAATACCTGACGCATGAGGGAAGCTGATGTGAGTACGCCAAAGATTAACAATAATAAAAATTTATGTGAGCAGATAAGGGCTGACTAAACCACATCTGAGGAACATTGCTTTCAGGACAAAGTGTGCGTTTCCCCAGCACCCCTGTGAGTCCAAAGCCAAGGGGCAACTTCCTAAAGCTTCTTCACCCATGGCCTTGGGAAAATCACTTGTCACAACCAACTTCCAGCTTGCAGAACCCTCTGCAGTGTCTGGGGTTCTGGGTCAGATGCCCACAGGAGCAGCACTCCTGTCTCACAGCCAAGGTATCTCCAAGGGGTGTGTTCACTGTGGTCTCTGGAAGGGCCTGTGAATCCTGCTTCAGATTCCCAGCCTGTGAATCCAGCTTCAGATTCCCAGCCTGTAAATCCAGCCTCAGATTCCCAGCCTCAGTAAACCCAAGCAGATTCTCAGGCCCCAGAGACAGACCACAGCATGAATTCAGCAGTCTGATGAGATAGCTGAATGCAGGATACTCATCCCAGAAGAAAAAGTAGGATATATATGAAGCCACAACAGCAAAGGACTTCCCAGTTCTGCAGGGAAAGGCCAAGATACCCATCTCAGTCATAGTGGCAGAAACCTGGAATGACTCCAGGGGAACCACTGGCAAAACCACCCAGAAATTTTTGGGCTGAACTGAGTAACTTGGGTGAAAGCCTGGCCCCAGTCAAGCAAGGCTGTTGACTTCAATTTGGCCAATTTCACTCCAGGTTCCATAAATCCTCATTCATCCTGTTCATGTGCCTGAAATGAATTACTCTGAAGTTACAATTAGCAGTGGAGGTTTTCTGTCTTTATTTCCTTTACCTTTGCTCTGGGTTTCTCTTTCCCTCAGCAGAGGTACAAACACACAGGTTAGTCATGGTTTTACTTCCCAGCACAGTGAGGCAAAACTTCTGTTTCAGTCCTTTTGGTTGAATATGTAAGTGTGGACTGCAAAAAAATGGCCATGAATCTCCAAGATCTCCAGAACAGGCCCTGAACTATTTGTTGGAGAAGTCCACTTCAATGTGGACTTCTGAAATGTGTATTTTACTTGGACATGTACAGAAATATGAAAAGGATTCAGGCAAGGAGCTGGAGGAAGGATATTTGTTTTTCATCTGACAGAATGACAGTGGATTTTGAAGCATCCTGATTTCCAGTATTATAAAATGCAGGGGCACTTTTCCTACCAGCGTGCAGAGAAAATCTCTGATATTTTGTAGTCCAGGTTAACAGCATTTGTTTGAAATTTATTTGAGCAACAGATGCATTGTAGTGGGGCTTGAGTGTTTAAATAATACCAGGTAGAGCATTACCTTCATATGAAACAAGAAGGGCTTAGATCTTTTCAGTGAATTAGATATTAACAGATAGGAAGTTCCTACTGAAAGCATTTCCTGTATTGGTAGCCACAGATTTTGGCAGCTTATCTGGGTAGGAAATGAACGCAGGAAGTATCTGTCTACAGACTTTTTATCATCAAGGTAATTGCTGTGGCAGCATTTTGCTGTTTATCAAGGTAATAAACAGAGAGTCTAAAAAAAGATGTTTTTCAGCTCTGAAGAATGAGGTTTAAAAAAAACTCCTGCAGTTATGCAAAGCCTTCCACGTAGAATTAACGTGCTGCTCCTTGCTGTAACGAGGAATTTGTCAAACAAAGCATTTCCAGTCTCCTGGGGCTTTTTTCTCTCCACTTGTGGCTCTGTGTCTCTGCCTGCCACTCTCTCATCCCTGTTAGATCGGGCAGGTAGCTCTAAAGAGTCCTGCCACTTCCCGAAAATCGGGATCCACCCCTTCCTGCAGGTATTTGCATAAAGCCAGTCCCTGTCATCTGTTGGCAGCACACACCTTTGACTAAGCAAGTCAGCTCCTCTCCCCGGGTGACAAGGTCACGCCAGCCTGGTGACACCACTTCCCACCCAGGGCTGGAGATACACACTCCAAATAAACACACATTGCAAGGGGAACACATCACATCCTAGGCATTCCTTCCACTCACCATTCCCAAAGGACCATCTCCCTTATCTGCTCCTAAAAAAAATATCGCTGTTACTCATCATTCTTTTTTGACTTTTAATGTTCTTATGACAAATAATTGTCAATTTCTTCATTTTACTCAGAAACGGATTTGATAATGATCATTACCAGAAGTGGTGACCACTGCTTGACACACAGCAGTAATTAAAAACCATCGTGAATATTATTTATTAATCACTAATATCCCTTTCCTGAAAGAAATGTCCAATCTTTCTTTGTGTATGGTAAATATTGGTAACTCAGTGCCTAAGGATTCATTTCAAGGAGAAAGGAACATTTACAACCTGAATCTCACCAGATTTCCTAAAACTTCTCCCTTTGTTCATCATTATAAATTATTTACAGGATTATACAGGATGTCCTTCTAAGGGAGCAGGAATTAACTGAGGGACACAGCATCATAAAACAACCCCTCCAACCACAAAGACACATCCACTCTTTAAGGAAAGGACTGATGCCATTTTCACATAAATGCTTCAAGGATTTTCTATCTTTGCTGATGTTTTCAACATAGAAATTTCGTCTGTAATATACAAATATATATCATATATTATATATATATGTATACACAGCAGGCTGGCTATATAATTATCTATCCAAAAAAATTAATTTTTCAGTGATGAATCTCATAAAAATCACATTGCAGTCAATGACAAGGTTTGGCACTGCACTTCATATTTTCTCTCCATCACCCTTATTTTGCTAACATTGATAATACAAGTGATACAAACCTAATTTTTTTTCTGATTTTCTGAGTAATTATCTTGGCTTGATTTAGAAACTTGCATTACAAAGGCTACTTCTTCCTGAGTAAACAGCATTATATATTTTTATCGCATTACAAAGTGTCACTTGGAAAATAAATATCTTTTTTTTTGGCATTCACATTTTTCAAAACTGCTTCTGTGTTTGTCTTTGAGCAAGTCATTCTCCAAGAGCACTTGTTTCTTTTAACATTATTTCTGAAAGGCCTTTTGTAACACGGGGATCTTGCTGAAAAACATTTTGTTAAGGGATAATGTAGTTCTTGTTCAGGGAAAACAAACAAACCAACAAACTCAGACAGTGAAACATATGCATTTTCCAGCTGTTGTTCCTTGCCTGGGGACTTAATTCTAGAAAGCAAAATCCTTATATTCCACTTCGTTTTGGCATATGAAGACACAAACCAAATTGAGTTAAACGATTGCTGATTAAAAGGAAAAGAAAATAACCCCAAAATCCCCCCCAAAATAACTTCTGCTCGTTTCTGCCTTGAAATTGCACATTGGTATTCGAGTCAGAAATGCTGCTTTACCTGGAAATAATTATGGTTCTGATTCTACTGCCTGTCTTGGGACAAAACCTTCATGGAATTGGTGGGAAGAGTGGATTAAGGAGTGGGGGATCAGGGGAAGTGCTTCGAGGCTCTGCTGCTGCCCAGGTTCACCAGAGCACTCAGGTGTGTGCTCAGCTTTGGATGTGAACATCACCCAAGCCAGTGGAAGCATTCACAGGCTCCAAGTTAGAGATGCCACTGGATCATCTGCTAACTCAGATGAAGGAAAAAAAAAGAAGATAATCATCTTTATAATTGTTCTAATGCAAGGCACAAAAGTACAAATGACTGTATCAGCTCTGCTGGACTCAGTGCAGATGCAATCCTCTAAACAAAGCCTTAACCATTTCCATACGCCAAAACCAGATTTATTTCTTAACTGTCTCCAGCTTTCAGAAGCATTTGAGTGACTACTTGGAGTTTCTAAAAGAAAGTGAGAGAAAAGTAATGCTATAGAGACAAGCACAGAATAAGATTCCTCAAAAAAAAAATTAATTTTGCCCCTATATTCTGCTTTAATCAGTGTATCCACACCCTCAAGCCTCAGAAACCACAAAGATTCTCCTGTCCTTTATCAAACACACAGACTTTTTTCCTCAGAAATCACAGATTCCATATGAACATCCCTTCAATAAAAATAATAATATACAGTGGACATGAACATATTTAGGTGTAAATAAAAGAAATATCCACAAGTATAACCAAGAAATCATTATAAAGTCAGCTTACTGCAGAGTTTTTCTAAGAATAACTGGTAGGCAAAGAGAGAGCAAGGCTTGAACATGGCAAGGAATTAGAATTGTAGTTGTACCTTTCTATTTAATGTTCTTTCCTCTGCTATGGGATGGATAATGGGAAAAAAAAAAAAAACACACCAAAATGACCTCTAAGATAATTATTTTTACTTCACCCCAAGGTAATGCTTAACAAATTTTTGCCCCATTCTATTAAAAGAAAATCCCAGAACACAAAAAAAGATTGATGCCTAATCCAGATACGTTCCAAAATTGTATTTACAGTAATTAGTGTGACTAATAAATACAAATAATTGTATTTATTTGACTAATAAATAAAAATAATTGCATTTATGTTCTGCTTCAGTGCTCTGTGCCACCGCAGAGCTGTCAGAGATCACCTGAGCCAGAGGGAAACCTGTCAGCACTGAAACCTTCATCCTCTGGAGACTTTTTCCACTTGAAAAAACACATTTTATCCTTCAAAATGCCAAAAAAACGTAACAGAGAGTTCATCTGAGTGTGCAGCAGGTATTGGGAGGTGAAATATCAACCCAAAATCCTGGCTGGGGAGGAATCTCCTCGCATCACCTTCCTCTTCACGGTTTCTTGTGCTGACCTCTCCCCATCCAAGGGAGAGATCCCTGGCCTGGGCAAGGATGGGCCAGTGGGAAAGTGGGGATTAATATTATCCATCCATGTCAGAGCCAGGGAGAAAGGCACTGCTGCTTCCTCCTCCTCCTCCTCCTCCTCCTCCTCCTCCTGAGGAACAACCTCCCACGGTGGCGCTTTCCCCTTGCAAGGGCAGCAGGAGGAGGGCAGGGGATGAGGAGGGAGCGACCCCCTGGGAAAGCCACACTCAGGATGTCAAACCCAGCACCAAAATCTCCCAGCAGGGTTTGCCTGGCAAACCCAGTGAGCCTGACCTGTCCCCAGCCCCAGAGTCCCACGGGGGACAGGGAGAGGGGAAGGATGAACTGGACACCCTGACTGGAAGGGAACTTTGCACATGTGGCTGTTCCGAGGAGTCTCTGGACAGCTATGAACAAATACAGAGCCATTCACATCCTAATTCTGGAATTTAAGGACTCTGCAGCTTCCCTAAAGAACTCAGGGCATTCCCAGAGATCCCAGGTAAGGCTTTCCACCTTCCTCTGCCACACTGGGATTGCTGGGCTACCCACTGCCAACACAAGCCATTATATTAAATATTTATATTATTCAATATAAATATATATATAACCGTTTAGCAAAAGCTAAACAAACACCTGCCTTCAAATGGAATTTCTTTATTCAGAAAATGGAATTTCAAATGGAATTTCTTTATTTTAGAAACCCTTCAGTTAAAAAGCTTCTTTATCCACTCCCTGCAGAAGAGGAATTGAAAATCTTTGGACTGTCTCAGCCTCATGTCAGAGCACATTTCCTGCACCTCGAGTACAAAGCACCTGTCATTTCTTTCCAGTCATTTCACATTTTGCACTTGCATAAATAAAATTCTTGCTACAGCACATCAAGCCTTCCCAGCACCCTGGGCAGGAAAATCCTCAACATTTTGGATTGCCTGAGACCTCCTGCAAGATTCACACTCCAGATGAGGAGAGAGAATTGTACATTTTTCCATTTTGCTGAGTACATTGTATTATCAGTATAAAATAGTTCTTTAAGTGTAAGGTGGAGGTCAAATAATAGCAATTAGGTATCATTTATCAATTTTCTATCCCATTAAAATTAAATCAATACAAAACATGAAGGAAATAAGTAATAGGAGTTATCTAAAATGCAAACAGCTCTAATCTCACGGGTGCCATAATTTTTGGAAATAAATTTCATATCAATATTCTGATTAATGGGATCAAACCCAGCATTAAAACCTCAGCCCACAGCCCTCTTTTCAGCCAAAACTTGACTCTCTGAACCTCAAAATTTTCATTAAGTGCCTGTCATGTCCCGTGTGCCCTGAAATGCACAGTAAAACCAAAGGGAATTCAGTTTCAGGAGCTACTTAGCATTTAGCAGATGCTGACCAGCAGTGCAGAGGAGAGTCAGATCTATGTCTCTATTGATAGCCCCATGAAAACATCAGTAATTACAGAAAGAAAAGGTTCATTAGACTTTTTAATCTCATCGCCCTCAGGCAGGACTGTCAGATTCCCAAAACCATAACAAAAAGACATCAAATAATCTCTAAAATATAAACACTGGAGCAGAATTTGCTGAAAAATCCAACTGCAACTCTACTTATCCAACAACCAGGCTATTCCACATACCTTATTAAATCTCTGGCATAATTAGAAAAGTACAGAACAGACAATGCCACGAAGAAAACAAATATCTCAGTCCTGAATCCGATAATACCTCGACCCCAAACCCGGTAATACAACACCACAGAGCCCTCCCTGTCCGTGCTCTTTATGTAAAATTAGTTTCACTGTCACAAAGCACTTAATTACCTTTACATTCTGCAGTTAATCACAGCTATTGCTCTATTGGTGACTGCTGTCCAGAGAAATTAAAACTAGACAGACAGACAGATTTATTCAATTTTCTAAGTGACACGGCCCAAAAAAAAACTCAGCAAAGCCATTCTTAAAAAAACAAAACAAAACAAACCAAACCAACAAACCGTGCACTGAGATCGAGTTATGCACCAAGAGGAGATTTTTATTGTCCAAAAAATTAAAACGAAAAAAAGAACACACCCCTGAGATCTTCCCACCGCCGTTAAAACAACATTCAGAAAGGTCCCAACATCAAGAGTTTCTAGAAAAGCACATAATTTACACCTGCATGAGAGAGAGAAACAAGAGCTGGTGCCTCTCCTTCCCACTCGCTCAAAATTTGAGTCCCCATCCGCAAGAGAAACATTTCAAAGTATCCAAAAGTTTAGCGCCCTTAGGAACCCGCTTTTTCCTTCCAGCGCACACCCTCTCCCCTCATGGCAGTCCACAAACACATCCAAGTCGTCCCAGGGATACCTACAAGAAATTTCAGAAGCTCTCATAAAAGGGCTTCGCCTATGCAATCCACACCACTGAACAGTGAATTTAAAAAACCCAATTTTTTTTCCGAGTTTGAAGTTTTTAAGCCTTGCGGATGGTTGGAGTAGGAAAAAGGAAATTTACTAGGCAGTACAAAGGAAATCTTGTTGTCCTCTATTGTGGCAGTGGGGGTGTTGCCCAATTCTAACTTATCTAGGTTGATAAAGGAAACCAAAGAACGCACCAGTGAAAAAAAAATTCCAAGGAAAAAAGGTACCCCCTGCTTACCTTAATAGTGCTTGCCATAATGTGATCAAGATTATTGATCGCTAATAATTGCTAATAATAATTATTGCTTCGCTCTGACCAGAAAGAAGTTTTGATGAGGTTGTTTAGAGCGGATGAGATTGTGCTAACTCTGGGAAATGAAGTCAGCCAATGGCAGGAAGAGGTTTCTATTGGTCCTGGCCACCACAGCTCGAAGAAACAGGATATTTGGGAGTGAAGAGATAAGAGTCCTAAAACAATGTTGTTTTTCTTGATGATATGTGACTGAATTTTTAAAAAAAAAAATATTTTTTTTTAAAAAACAAAAAAGTCAATTGCCCGTGGCAGCTGAGGCAGGTGTGATCTGATGTGCAGTGAGTGTGACAGGCCACTCCGAGGCAGGATGCAGATGTCAGATGAAATGGGCCAAATTCAGCAGTGGTTTGATGCAGGCTGTTCACTGGGGAATTGCTGAGCCAGGGCCAAAGCCAGCCTGGGTATAAATGGGTGTAACTCCAAATATGTTAATGAGCTCTGGCCCTGCTTACACCACTCTATATTTGTCCATTAACCTCATTCCTGCATTCCTGAGCTATTGACACTTTCCAGCCTATCTGATTTAGCACTTTTGTTTTCCTTGAGAAGAAGCAAATAGGTTGGAGATGATCATTTCTTTTTGATGTCTCTTTCTTACTGAGGAGAGGAAGTCACAAAAAGACACAAAATGTCAAGAGCAGATGCCTGAATGCCATAAACAATCTTAAATCTTCCATGTTCTTCCCTTAATTCACAGCTCTATCCATGAATGGAAATGAGGTGGTTTCACTGGCAGTTCCCTTCCTGATTAGAGTGCAATGGCCATTTTTCATTCAGTGTTATATTTTTATTTGTCCTTTTGGAGCACTTGGCAGCCATGGGGCACCCCAGAATTCCCAGCTGTGCAAACAAAACACTGTCCCTGTCCCAGGCCTCTGTATAAGAGAGATGAACTTAAAAAAAAAAAAAATTTAAAAAAAAAAATTTTTAAAAAAATATATATGCAAGAAAGGCAAAGTGCTTCCACAGTACCAGCCATGGTATTTTCACTCAGGATCCAGTGCTGGCACAGCCCTTTCATGCTTAGGAGCCTCACAATGTTCTATGTTTTCATAAAAGACACCATTCCTGGTGTCAAGAGATTCTGAGCTTTTGGCTTGAAAAGAAAAATTTGAAAATAGAATCCCTTAAAAATGCAAGGAAAAATTAGAACATGTCAGAATTTATTCTTTTTTTTTTTAAAAGCTTGTAATTTTGAAAAGGTGATCCTACTGTAACATATTTCCAATTTGTCATTGCTCCCTGTAACACCCAGCCATGGACAGGTTGCCTGGAAGATAATTCCAGCTGTAGTAAGGTCCTGCCCTCTGACCAGGGACTCTGCTACAATAAAAAGAACAAGAAATAGTGAATGGCTCCTTGCAGCATTATTTAGTGGAAGCAGATGACCTCACCCTCCTGCCTCCTCCTGCTCCTTAGGAAAAAAGAAAAGGAAATGGGAGCCTTGTTCTGTAGCTGGTGATGACTGCTGCCATTCAACAGGCAGTTTTTCCATACAAAGACAGCAGAGAGTCCCAGTTCGCTTTTCCCCTCCTATCCTGACCCAAAAAAGGTGAAATGCACTTTTCCAGAGAGGCACACAGAGTCCTTCAGGCATTTGTCCTGCAGGTGCTGCTCCATCTCCTCCAAAGCAGGGCAAAGACTCATCCACCCTCCCCTGCTCATGGGAATGGCTCAGCCACTCAGCAGGTCCCAGGAAATTCTCGTTTCCAGGTGTCCCACGGGGACCACAGAGCTGGGAATCCCTTGGTGCAACAGTGACAAACACAATCACTAAGGTGGGAAGGAGCTCCGAGATCATCACATCCAACCTTTGGGACACAGGATCAACTCCCTGCACAACTCCAGCTCCATTTTAGAATTCACTTTAAGGAGCTCTGGTTTCTTCCACTGTAAAGATGATTTTTGGTGACTTCAGAGCAATCTGGAGCCATACAATATTTTATATTCTCCATTAGTTGGCTCAGAAATGCAGTGTTGCACTGCTGAATGTGCTCTTGCAGTCTGCATCCACCAAATTACAGTGCTCCTGCAGAGAAGGTAACTTTCCTATTTTCATTATGAACAGTATGAAAAGAAAGCAATTTATAGTAATTGTATTTCATGGGGATGTTGATTTCCTCCCTTTTCATCTCCAAACAATGAGCAAGACAGCCAAAAGATTAGAACCCTTCTCTTGAAATTTCAAAGCATTGTCTAATGTTTCAGTTGGGTGACTTCCACTCCAGCTAAGCTCCTGATATTTTGGTTTTTCCTCCAATATATTGAGAGGTTGCAAGTATCAGCTCCAGCTCCCCAGTGGAGAGGATCTAACAAATTCATTCACAAGCAGTTTTTAGTAGTGATTCTTCTCCATCCCACCTCCATATACACAAACCTCCTCTTGGTTTACACAGGGATTTTGGAAGCATAAGGCACTGCTGAGCTCTGTTATTATTATGTAAGTTTTACAGAGCCCACAGCCTGGTAAGGATTTTGCCATTTTAAACTGGCACACATTCTGTGCCAAAGAATCCAGTGAAGTTTATTTGACTTTCAAACTAATACCCCCAGGCAGATTTCTGAGTGCTTACACTGATGCCAATCCAATTGCAAGCAGAGCCTTGGTACTGTGAGGCAAGGAAAATACTGGGTTATCAAATCACCATCATCCAGTTGCAAAAGAAAAAGAACACAAACACTTCTACTATTTTGCTCTTTTCTGTTTTTTTTTAAAGGTTAATTAGAAAGAAGAAAAATGTTTTTGTTATGTTAAGCAACTCTGTGTTCTTGTCTGAAACAACGCTGTGTGAGTTTGAAAAACCTGGTCAACAAACAGAATAAAAACATGAAAAAAATTACTAAAAATCCCCACAAGTCACCTAATGCTTCCCTCTTATTTCTCTCTCAAACTGGTCACCCTAATTTGTCCTGGCTCCTTTCTGCTGGAATATTCTCCTACCTTCAGCCTGCATCTGGAAACTACAGAGCAGCAGAATTCCCCAGCATGTGTTAACACTGAACATGTGCTTAAGTGTGGTGATCAAAGCAGGGGGGTTGCACATGCTTTAGAGTTACAGCTGTCCTTAAACTCTTTCCTGAACACCCTTAAACTCTGCTTGAAGTGCTTTCTACATTTAGGACTCAAGAGTTCCCTCATTAGAGAAGATCTTTCTAAACTGGAGATGAAGGATCTGATCTAAGCCTGCTTAAACCAACAGGGCCCTGGGCAGACCTAAAGATTTGGTTTGATCATGCAAAAGAAATTATGTGACTGGGTCCTAAATGAAGAGGAAGAAGTTCCAAATTAAAAAAAAAAAAAAATTGTTTTGCTTGTTGCATCCTTTCTAGGATGTACTGGAAAAATGAAAAAAGTGTGTGTGGACTCAGCTGAACACCTAAAATATGTTTTGCATGTGTTCAGATGAGAGGGACTTGTCACAAAGGCCTGGAGTGACAGGACAAGGGGGGATGACTTCAAATTGAGAGTAGGTTTAGATGGGATATTGGGAAGGAGAATTGTTCCCTGTGAGGGCAGCGAGGCCCTGGCACAGGGTGCCCAGATTTGCTGTGGCTGCCCCTGGATCCTTGGCAGTGTCCAAGGCCAGGTTGGACACTGGGGTTGGATCAGCCTGGGACAGTGGGAGGTGTCCCTGCCCATGACAGGACATGGCATGGAATTAGAAGATCTTTAAGATCCCTTCCAACCTGAACCATTCCATGATTCTATGAAATATGAAGGAAATACACTGCAATATTCCCTATGCAAATAAATCTGTAATCCTTCTTGCTGTCTGGGAGGCAAAGCAAGAACTCTGCTCTGGGCTGACCAAGAAATTAGAGACACACTCTGCTATGGTAATAATGTGATCTTTATCCCTTGAATAATTCAAAAATCTTTGGGTAAGTAATTGGAAAAGTGGAGACACGTTCACCTTTATGTTATGTTTGATATGGGTACATACAGTGTCTGCAGAGGTGGGGATTAAAAGAAAAGACAACAGAGAAAAGAAGTGAGTTTTGTGCCTCTTTCCAACTTTCCAGGTAAAAAGGAGGTTGTCCTCTAGGAAGAACCAGGCTACAAACAAAACAAAACAAAACAAAAAAAAACCCCAAAAAAAAAACCAAAAAAAAAAAAAAAAAAAAAAAAAACCCAAAAAAAAAACAAAAAAAAAAAAAAAAAAAAAAAAAAAACCTGAAGTACAATAAAAAAGTTTACTCTGCAGTTTTTGGAAGCAGATTTTAAGAAGTCCAAGCAAATTACTGTTACTTCATGGCACATGAAGACACACTTGTAAAGGTCTCAATCCTCTCAAAAAAATTCAGTATTTTGCTCAAAAGCAGCTCCCAACATCAGTTTGGCCATGCCCAGTTTGATGTGTGAGGCTCAAGCACACTCTTACCAAGCCCTTCAGCTGGACTGTCTCCCTTTAATTCCCAGTTTTCCACTGGCTCTGAAGAAAACATCAGTAAATCTGCTCAGAAAACCTCCCCTCACCACAAAGAAAGGTTCACAATCAGGCTTTCAGCAGTGGCACCAGCAGAGGTGCTCAGGAGAGAACAGAATTCCAGAGTGTGCCCGAGGGGCTGCAGGAAGGATCAGCAGCTCAGGGATGAGGGGCTCTGCTCCCCAGGCCCCCTGGTCCCCTGGCTGAGGAGAATCTTGTGCCTTTGGAGCTGCTGCAGGGACCTCTGCCTTCCATGCCTGAGTGGCTTTGATGCAGAACCACGTCCGAGGGCACAGGACAAACTCCATCCTGGGAAAAACGGGGTCCAGCTCTGGGATGGGCTCATGGACACAGACCCATGGCTGGAGATGTGCAGGTCAGCTCCAGGAGGAAGGCACTGTGAGTGGAGTTAGGCACTTGCACTCCCCAACATCCAAACACCACTGCTATGGACTCCATAAATTAAAATAATTCTCACTGCCTGATCACGGGGACAGCACAACCTGCACCCCACGAAAAGCATCCTCTCCTCCAGCACTGCTTCCCAGCTTTTGTGCCTCTCAATTCCCTGCCTGCCAGGCCTTGCAGCACAGAGCAGGAGCAGGGAAGTGTCCTCAGCCTTTCCCTGGTCCCTGTCCTGTGGGCAGCCCTGTGGTCACTAGATGGTGCTCCCTGCCCCTGGAAAGGAGCATCCTCCAGCGCCGGGTGATGAGCAGCTCTTTCCCCAGCCAGCACTGACGCCTTTCAGTAAAGAGAAGACTTTACAGGCAGATAAAGGAGTTTTTCCTGCTACCCTGGCACCCACCATCAGTTCTGCACTCAGGGCTGGTTGTCCTTAGTGCATTCCCACTTTCGCTTCCCTTCAGCTGCTCCAAACCATTTGGAAAATGAATCCCTGCAGCTCTTTTCCCCCATCCCCACCTTCTTTCCTCCCACCATGAACTCACTCAGTGGAAGAGCTGAAAACATGGGAGAAAGCCAGATTTGGGGACACTTTTTATTTAACATTACTTCATGGAGTAACAGCAGTCAAGATTGGGTTGTTTTCCCATGGAAAAAGCTTTGCAGAAAAGAAATGCTGGAAGTTTTCAAAGTGAAAATCAAAGCACTTAATTTATCTGTGACCCAAGCAACTTAAGATTTTACCAGCCAAAATATTTTTTGGTGGCTACACCACTGTTTGCCCACCTTTTCTGGAGACCAGCTCTAATGTCTACATCAAACAAATACCACAGAACTAGGAAATGAAACAGAAGCTCTGTTTAGATGGCACTGGAATTATTTCCAACAATCAATGCATGTCTTTCATAACAGGGAAGTGCTGACACTCATTTGCAGATAGGGAACTGAATCCCTGTCAGCTGAAGTGGGATTCACTTCATCAGACTTCAAGGATTTTAAATGAAGGTGTCAGAACTCCTCTTGATCTCCTGCAACTCCCAACACAACCACCTTCACAATTTTGTTCAATCTCACCTACAGCTGCTACCTGAAAAAGATGAGATGAATTGCACCTTTAAAGTATTTCTCTTCTCTTCCCTACAAAGGGAACCTCTGCTATTTCCAGTTTTTGAATAACTCTGCTTATGTGAGATGAATCTCACCTGAATTTTTCTTCCTTAATTTCCCACCTCTGAAATATCAACAGTTGTATCACCAAATGCCAAAGGAGGGGTGTGTTGGATTGATTCATTAATTGATGAATTAAAGCACACTGAAACTCTGTTCAAAGTTGCCACTGATAAGAAAACCTATTTGTTTTATGTTTGATGCTAATTTAAATCTTGTTAAGTGACAATGGTAACACAGGACTCACAAAAAAAAACCAAACCAACCCAAACAAGACAAAACACCAAACCAAAGTACTTCAAAGAAAGCAACTTCTCTGCAGGGAAAAAAGAAGCAACTTTGAGGGCAAATTTTCCTCTCTTTCTTCCAAATGTTTTAGGTAATTTTAACTGAACTACACAATAGTTTGAAGTGGTTATTGGACAATGTCCTTCAAAGTCCTCCCATCCCTGGATTGATGGCCACTGCACACAGCAAATATGTCTGGAATATTGGATTTCTATTAGTGAGGCTGCTCCAAGATTTTCATCAAGAATGGAACCTATTAAAGTGTCTCTCACACTCTGCTGGTTGGGACTCTCTCGATATTGTAGTTCTTTGTTAGTGGCTGTGAACAAGAAACAGATGTGGAATATCAGTGTTTGAAACTCAGTGACCCTGAAAGACCAGGGCTAATCCAGATTGTTCTTAAAAACTGAAATCTGCCACTCTTTGAGCACCTTGAGGTCCAGGCCCACACTCAGGGATAGCCCCATCCCAGCTCCAGCAGACACAAATAAAAACCCTCAGGACTGTGGAATATCTTGATGGCAATTATGAACTCAGGTGTCATTTAATATTTGAAAAACAGCAAAAAAGTGGATTCCCCATCAATCTTTCTCTTCAGTGTCAATCAGCCTCTCTCCACAGCTGCCCTCCACCAAAGGGGAATTCTCTATTTTGCCATAAAATTAAAAAAAAAATCATTAGAAATTAAGCATTTAGGAAGTGTGATGTTACATCTTCTAGGAATATTCTCAAGACCAGGCTGTATGGTCTAAAAAGGATAAAATGCCCACATTTCTGTAACTGTCTGATATTTCTGCCTCTCTCTAAGACCCACTAATACCATATGCCTTGTGAGGTAAAAAAAAGAAGTTTAAAAATCACTGTTAATTAACACAGCTTAGCTTCATGGTTTTATAACAGTTACAAAATGAAATTTAAAATATTGATCATCTTGTATCTGTAAGGCCTGATGTCAAATACCAACTCTTCCAAGCACACAATAAGTTCCATTTTAAGTGCTACCTGATCTGATTTCCATATTTCCAAACCTCAGTACATGTAGAGAAAGACATTTCCAACAGCATATAAGAAAATGAGATTAGTACAGTGAAATCAAAGGACTTGGCAATGATAAACCAAATTATTTTCTCCTGGGGAATACACATTTACTTTAATGGATAAAAATGGTGGGTATTTAAAAGAAAACACTGAATATAATTAATTGCCAAGTTGAATCTGACTCAAAGCTTTTACAGACCTGGGATTTGTCATGATCATCATAACCTTTTTACCCATATCTAAAGCACTCTGTAGGTCACTCTGTATTTAAGAAACAGATATAGAATAAGAATATAGTATTAAGAAATAAATATATACAAATGAAAATTTGCTTCCACTGACATGAATGGCAAAACTGCTTTTGCTCCAATGGGAGTAAAGTTTCAACCCATTGGGAATTCAACAAAATGAAAGATTATCACAGTTTTCTGCAAACTGGAAATTCCAACTCTCAGTTCATCATGTTACAAGGCACAAAAAGTACTGCCCAGTAACAAAAAATGAGCAGAAGTGGAAACAGGGAGGGAACCAATAATTGATAGGATTTAATGCACGATTTAAGGCTGGGGAAGGAATCCCTAAAGCCTTCTCCTACTGTGAGAGGCTTGCCAGACATGTGTGAAAAGCTTGCTACACATGTGTGTTGAATTACCTTGGTGGCCTGTGACTTCCCCAAAAACCACTCACAATTAGCTGGGATCCAGTAGAACAGGAATTAAACTCTGCATGCAGCAGCATTATTTCCATGGGATGGGGCATTTATTCTCACAGGATCTGTGTTGTGGGCTTGGACCTAGAAAATGCCCAAGATTTCCTGGCAGTCACCTGCAGGTGGATTTTTAAATGATCCTGTCTGGATCTGACTTTGAACCACTCGATTTCACTCACTCCACAAAGAGTCCAGAATTTCTCACACTGCAGGATGGTGACTGATCTACAGAAGAGACTCCTGAAGGAAACATTTGGATCTGAATTCCTACTGCATTTCCCCAAAGGAGCAGTGGAAATCTGGACAGGATCTCCTTGAGGAAAGCCCATAATGTCCCTCCAGATTTCAGGATCTTTGCAGAGGGATGATCCTCTTTTCCCCCATGAAGCTGTAACCAGCAACCCACACACAATTCTGTTTTAACAACCAAGGCATGAGGAAAGGCTGGGACAGCTGGGATTGTCCAGCCTGGACAGGAGAAGCTTTGGGCTGAGCTCAGGGTGGCCTTGCAGGGCCTGAAGGAGCCCCAGGTAACATGGAGAGAGACAATTCCCAAGGGATGGAGGGACAGGACACAGGGAATGGCTTCAAGTTAACAGAGAGTGGGGTTAGATGGGATATTAAGAAGAAATTCTTCCCTGTGATGGTGCTGAAACACTGGAATAGGTTGCCCAGATTTGCTGTGGCTGCCCCTGGATCCCTGGACATTGGGGTTGGATCAGCCTGGGACAGTGGAAGTGTCCCTGCCATGGCAGGGGTGGGATGAGATGAACTTTAAGGTCCCTTCCAATCCAAACCATTTTGGTTTGTAAGTGGCAAATAGCATATGATGGGAGGGTACAAAAAATGTCATTCATGCCACAGTCATTTTATTTTTATGATCTGGCATTTAAAAAAAAAAAAAGGGAAAAGAAAAAGAGAACAGGAAAGAAAAAGTAGAAAAAATTTCCTTAGACTGTAAGATTTTAGTTCAGTGTTAATATTTCATAGCTTTTCAGTTCCTAGGTTCAACAAAGGACACTGCTGGTACCTGTGATGTGTCACTTAGTGACTGCAACTGCTGGATTTCCTTTTAATGATCTCATTTTGGGTTTGGAAACAACACCACAGACATGAACCCCAGTCCTGCAAAGACTCACAGCTGGCTTATCTTTACACAACACCACCTTCTCACTGAGTTCAGTGACGAGTACATAAAATATAAGGAACAAGTTTATGGATGTGGCTTCACAGGACTAGGACGTTGTTTTTAATTTTCACTTTTTATGAGATGTTTCACTGTAGCTGTAACTAAGCCTGGGTATGTTCCTTCACCACAGCCACAAATTATGGAAGTCACTGGTTTGTATGTCCAGTGTGGGTCAGCCACCTGTGAGATCTATCAGTGTCATCAGAGTTTTAGGTGATTTAAACAGCAGGGGAAGAAAATGCAGAGAAATTTCAAAAAACCTGGACTTTCCTGCCTGATGTGGAATATCGACCTTCCAGCCCTGAGCTGCTGACACTGCTGAGAGTGCCAGGACTGTCTCAGGAGTGTCTCAGCTCATCAACCTATTTTGCCAACTAAATACAGGTATTTAGGGTGGCTAGGTGCTTTAACACCTGAACTCAAACACAGAGCTCACTCCTCTCCAAGGCCAAGCTACAGTTCCAGACTTTCCAAGACCTCTCACCATATGCATCTCTTCCATCACAGCTCAGTGAAAACGTATTTATTTATGGGCAATGCAGTTATTTGCCAAAGAATGTGGTTTTGGGGACAGCTGAAGACATTTGTTAGCTGAGAACAAACTTGCTGTGTCGTTTTGGGCCTGAACAAAACCAACAGCAGGCTTTGCAAACAGCAGGCATTCCCCTGAGCTGGTGGTTTTAAGTGGTTTCCACACTTGGTTTTCAGGGCACTTGTCAAAGCAAAAGAAGGGAAGAGGATGATTCCCAAAGTTTTCAAGGAGGGAACCCCCAGTCCTTTGCCCACAGTTGCCCAGGACATGCCAGGCTCATCTGCATCATCTGGATCCCTGAAATTCCAACACAGCCAGGACAAGATTCACCACTCAGGACGTCCCTCCAGAGCTCTGCCTCCCACTTGCTCCTTAATTCTCCCGTGAGAAGTGGGACAGAAGGAATTACAAACACCAGAACTACAACGTGAGACTGTCAGACACTTTCCTGAACCAGAACCTTCAATCCCAAACTTACCCTGGCTCCTGCACATCAGCAGCCCCAGCTCTGGGGTCAGGGAAGCTTTATTTGCCATAGGAATATCAAGAGAACATGGGATGAAGCTACAAAAGAGTGTCTTTCTCTCCAAGGTCTGTTTGTGCAGAACCAAAAGCATCACAAGTGGGATCCAAGCAAGCCCTTCGAGCTACTGCCAGCCACACAGCTCTCTCCACGAGGAAAGAATCTGGAATGCCTTATTTGACACAGAACCACATCATTGCAGAGTCAAAAATCAGAGTCGATTGTTCTCATCAACTGCCAAGAAGTGGGGTGTTTTTCTGGCTTGGGCTTCTAACAGGAATATTAAAAAAAAAATGCAAAAATGTTACAGCAAGGCTGATGTTACTCAGCTGTCATTCCAGAAATTGTTCTTAAANATTATTTTTAAGTTACTCAACCACTTTTAAGATGGAATACCTACAGATTAAGATTAATCTCATGCATTAAAGTACCTTATGGAAATGATACACAGAAATTCATGCTCTAATCACCGTGTTATTTCAGGCTTCAATCTCATGATGATTCCCTGGGCAAGAGATGGAAAGAGCCTCTTTCCCCCAGTATTTAAAATATCCAAGGAAGGAAATGCAAATGATACAGCAAGGGTGACAAACATCTTTATGCAGTGGGTAAATCAGGCTGCATAAAGCAGATCATTAGGGCTGGGACTTCACTGGGGGATGGTTTTTGAGGAGAACTGCTGACCAATGATATCAAAGCAGCAGACTGAAAGTGAAGGAAACTTGTGGTTTCTTTATGACTCGGAGATGAATTCTTTCATCAGATTAACCACTTCTGAGAGCATCCGGCGTGTCTGACACACTGGAGGGACAGCCAGGGCCTATTCTGAGGCAGTGCATGCAAGGGCTGACTCAGGAGAACACCCTTATTCAGGAAGGACATTTAATTTTAGATTTCACTCTAAGCAGATGCTCAAGCCTCACTACACTTGGTGAATTTTAAGCTTATCCTCAAAGTCAAGCACGTGCTTTGGCTGCTTCCTGAACCTGAGATCAGTAGGCAAATACAGGTAGGAATATATGGAACTGCAGGAATCAGTGAAAGAAATAAAAATCTCAGATGGAGAGCTAATAAAATGTTAATTATTATACAGAAAGTTTCCAGAAAATAAGGAAGAAAACCCAAGTGAGAAGGACAAGAAGAAAAGTGGTCTTCCACCTGGGGCACCAGCACCTCTCCAGGCCCAGCCCTGGGAGAATTACAGCTGGGGGCAAGGATAAAAGAAAAATCTATCTCTGTTTCATAAGAGCTAGGCTTATAAATTAGAACTCTTTTTTTTCTGGGAAATGCTCAAATTCAATGCAGGCTTGGACACGGAATCAAAGAATCACTGTGCTGGGAAATCTCCAAGATCAAGTCCAACCTTTGACTGAACACCATCCTGTCAGTTGAACCACTGAGTCCTCCAAAAACCTGAACCTCAAGTAATCAAGTGCATATAAGTCAGAAGAAAAACTCCAAACACTCCAGATCTGGTGACCAATAGTAGAGCTGGAAATTCAGACAAACATTCAGGTAAGTGGACAAATTCACCAGAAATTGTCTGAATATGGAAACAGGAATTAGTCATTAGGGAATGAGTAATTAGAGGATAGCTTTAAGCTGAAGGAGGGAAGGGCTGGATGGAATTTGGGACGGAATTGTTCCCTGGGAGGGTGGGGAGGGGTTGGGATGGAATTCCCAGAGAAGCTGTGGTTGCCCCTGGATCCCTGGCAGTGTCCAAGGCCAGGCTGGACATTGGGGTTGGAGCAGCCTGGGACAGTGGGAGGTGTCCCTGCCATGGCAGGGGTGGCACTGGGTGGGCTTTAAGATCCCTTCCAGCCCAAACCATTCTGTGATTCTGTGATTTATGGTACATCAAACATCCACAAGCCAAATAAAAACCCCCAAACCAGANTATTGCAGGAGATAACAAATAAATTGATATGAGTTAGTTCAAGTAAGGCTGGAAAACAGACTGATTTTTCAAACTTCCCATAGCAAACCACAGAACTCTGTGCACCATGAATATCCAAAATCATATGTGGTAATTTGTGTTATTGATTGAAAGTCTGTACAAAAGAACTAAAAACAACTGACTCTTCAATTACAAAGATGATTTTCATGTGTTCAGCTCTTAATAAAATGTTCAGCTGCTACAGGTGAAAGTTCATTGGAGGGATTTTCTCCCTCAGGTTAATTTTTTTATTGAGTGGGGTGCCTTTTTTCCTACACTTTTCATTTANTGAAGGAAACTTGTGGTTTCTTTATGACTCGGAGATGAATTCTTTCATCAGATTAACCACTTCTGAGAGCATCCGGCGTGTCTGACACACTGGAGGGACAGCCAGGGCCTATTCTGAGGCAGTGCATGCAAGGGCTGACTCAGGAGAACACCCTTATTCAGGAAGGACATTTAATTTTAGATTTCACTCTAAGCAGATGCTCAAGCCTCACTACACTTGGTGAATTTTAAGCTTATCCTCAAAGTCAAGCACGTGCTTTGGCTGCTTCCTGAACCTGAGATCAGTAGGCAAATACAGGTAGGAATATATGGAACTGCAGGAATCAGTGAAAGAAATAAAAATCTCAGATGGAGAGCTAATAAAATGTTAATTATTATACAGAAAGTTTCCAGAAAATAAGGAAGAAAACCCAAGTGAGAAGGACAAGAAGAAAAGTGGTCTTCCACCTGGGGCACCAGCACCTCTCCAGGCCCAGCCCTGGGAGAATTACAGCTGGGGGCAAGGATAAAAGAAAAATCTATCTCTGTTTCATAAGAGCTAGGCTTATAAATTAGAACTCTTTTTTTTCTGGGAAATGCTCAAATTCAATGCAGGCTTGGACACGGAATCAAAGAATCACTGTGCTGGGAAATCTCCAAGATCAAGTCCAACCTTTGACTGAACACCATCCTGTCAGTTGAACCACTGAGTCCTCCAAAAACCTGAACCTCAAGTAATCAAGTGCATATAAGTCAGAAGAAAAACTCCAAACACTCCAGATCTGGTGACCAATAGTAGAGCTGGAAATTCAGACAAACATTCAGGTAAGTGGACAAATTCACCAGAAATTGTCTGAATATGGAAACAGGAATTAGTCATTAGGGAATGAGTAATTAGAGGATAGCTTTAAGCTGAAGGAGGGAAGGGCTGGATGGAATTTGGGACGGAATTGTTCCCTGGGAGGGTGGGGAGGGGTTGGGATGGAATTCCCAGAGAAGCTGTGGTTGCCCCTGGATCCCTGGCAGTGTCCAAGGCCAGGCTGGACATTGGGGTTGGAGCAGCCTGGGACAGTGGGAGGTGTCCCTGCCATGGCAGGGGTGGCACTGGGTGGGCTTTAAGATCCCTTCCAGCCCAAACCATTCTGTGATTCTGTGATTTATGGTACATCAAACATCCACAAGCCAAATAAAAACCCCCAAACCAGAAATGTGTTTCCTACAAGGGTTGCTTTGGATTTCTTTTGCTTGTGCTGCAGAGAACCAACATCCACCCCGAAGAGTGTGAGAAAAAATACAAAGAGGCCCCTCCAAGCTGTGTCAGGGCTATCTGACCCAACCCAAGTGAAAATGAAGCCACCCAGGTGAGCACAAAAGTTTATCCTCCACCAGCTCCACACAGGAGCTGTTTTTGAACCTCTGCCTTTTGGTAAAATTTGTGGTGCCTTTGTAATCTAATCTAGTATCAGGCAACCTAATATTCA
This sequence comes from Notiomystis cincta, assembly GCA_013398075.1. Classification (NCBI taxonomy): domain Eukaryota; kingdom Metazoa; phylum Chordata; class Aves; order Passeriformes; family Notiomystidae; genus Notiomystis; species Notiomystis cincta. The sequence continues at coordinate 28,115 of VZRX01008212.1, forward strand.
ACAAGGTGTTGGTCTCCTTGTGACACTCAACTTTTATAAACCTCAACCACTGGGAAGGATGTTCCATGTTGTTCTCAGCCTCAGTGGCTTCCCAGAGCTTTGCTTCATGGAATAAGTGCAAAGATGTTTACTAGGGTAAGTTGATGCTATTTTTTATCATGGGAAATAATTTCAGAAAATAATTAAGAAATGATCACACTTTTCTTTTCCAAGCAAGCAGGAAAATGTCTCTTGTCTACCAAGAGACAATTAGCTGAGGGAAACCACTTTTGCCAGGTTTTGGAGAAACACAACAGGATTTTCTGGCAAACAATGGAAATTGGTGGTCAGCAAATTATTCAGGCAAATAATCACGGAAATGACTAAAATTTATTTTAAAGGATTTGCTGGTGGGAAAGAATAATTCTGTGCTGGCACAAGGATACAAACATTTGTATAAAACTTAGGGTAAAGTTAATGGAGGAGAGCTCAGAGTAAATGTTTTGAAGAAAACACTGTTGGAGGAGGTAGCTTTTTGTATTACAATCTCCATTTCATTCAACCTCCAGGAAAGGTCATTGATTTAATCAAAAGCTTTTTCTTTCCCCCCTTTGGTCAGACTCCCAAATGCACATACCATCAAGATCTGGTGCACAGAAATAATTTGAAGCAAATCTTCTAAAAAAGGTTTTGAAGATGCCTGCCAGTAGAACATTGTGCCTCACAGCTATAATATCAGAAAAAGCCATTCAATTTAAATTAATATATTTGGCCAGACAGCTATATTAAAATTCTTGTTGTTTTTTCACTTATAATGGTAGCCTGTGGTATGACTAGCCCTCCTCAAAAATCTGCGTAGTTATTGCCTTTCTCTTGCCTAGGGTGCATCACATGTTTTCCATTTGGATGATCTGCATTGCTCTACCTCATTAAAACAAACATTTATGCAAAACAAAGGCCGTGTATCACAGGGCAGGGCTCGGCAGCCAGCTTTGAAGGCTGCAGCCTTCCGAGAGCATCTTTCAAGGCAGAGCTTCCTCCGGCGCGGCTCCGCCGGTGTCGAACATTTGTGGATGTCAGACACCAGCGGTGCCCCCCGAGCCCCTGAGAACTTCAGGGAGGCTTCAAAAGCGCTGCTGGAAGCAGCTGTGGAGCAGGGAAGTGTTTGATGGGGAATGGTGAGGTCGGGGTTCCTCCTGTCCCCTCTCGGAGCAGCCGCCGTGCCCTGAGGAGCTGGAGGTGCTGGACAGCTCCGCTTCTCCAGGGCCACCGCCCCGGGACAACCCTGCCCTCCTGCCGAAGGGCTCCCACCCCTGCAGGTGGGAAAAACTCAGGGAAAAACCACTTCCAGAGCAGCTGTGCAGGGAATCTGGAGGATGTGTTCTGTGCAGATTGTGTTTCCTGGGTCGTCTGCAGCAACTGCTTTCAGCTGAGGTTATTTTTGAAGTAACAATGTCTGGTTCCCTCCCGCCGCAGGAGAAAACTCGATCACTTCAAAAAAAGGACATTGAGGGGCTGGAGAGTGTCCAGAGAAGGGAATGGAGCTGGGAAGGGGCTGGAAAACTCCTGAGGGAGCTGGGAAAGGGGCGGAGCCTGGAGCAGAGGAGGCTCAGGGGGGACCTTGTGGCTCTGCACAAGTCCCTGACAGGAGGGGCAGGGAAAGGAGGACAGGGAACAGCCTCAAATCGCAGCAAGTGAGGTTCAGGTTGGAGACTGGAAACAATTTTTCCCTGGCAGAGTGGTGAGGCCTTGGAATGAGCTGCCCAGGGAGGTTTGGAGTCTCTGTCTCTGGGAGTGTTCAGGAGCAGTCTGGATGTGGCCCTTGGGGACAGGGTTTGGGGTGATGCTGGTGGGGCTGGGCTGGGACTGGAGGATCCTGGAGGGCTCTGCCCACCCTGATGATTCTGGGATTCTCTAAAGGGAGCTTCAGATAATCTGTTTAAATGCAAGCATTACAGATGTCTGAAGGCAGGTGAAATGAATCCTAACAAAAAAACCTGATACATTTTTGGTGTATCCAACCAAATAAACCCTCAAAAAACATACAAGCAATCAAAAAACCTCAAGTGCCAAGGTTAATGCTTTTCATCCAAATCTCCCAAGCCATTTACACACCAAACTACATCACTACTAATTTAACAAAGTTTACACATGCTGGATTTTGGAATGTTATAAAGGTGTTACAGAACCTCAGTGATGATCACGGTTTTGTACAATGTATTCCTCACAGTAATGCTTTCTCACTATGTGTCAAAATACATTAATCAGTGCAGGCAAATATTTGCATAGTTAAAACAAAATATTTACTGTTTGGCATTTCTGACACTCCACAAGCTTGTTTTTAATCACTTATCTTTCAAGAGTCAATAAACACTGCTGGTAAAAATTCAGGAGAATTTTCTGCGAACTCCCTCAAAATGTAGCACAATTAGTGACTGTATTTATAAGTCAATACAGAAAAGGAATTACCAGCCTGTGTGCTACCTCGACCTTCCAAAATAAGTATGGCTAATCCATGTATTCTACAATTGTAAAAAAGTAAATACTTTTAGTTTTTGATGTGGCACATTTTGAAGTGACTGACATGAAATTATGGCAACGCTGTGATGCTTTGAAGGCTGAGGATACAAGTGACTTTTCACTGAGAATTTATTTGTGGGAGTTCTGCACAGGAGGATGATTCCAGTGCAAAATGAGCCCTGCTGGATTTGTTCCTGGCCCTGTAGCTTGGACAGTTTTAATTATTCATTAACAAAACCTACTACAGGAAATGCAGGGAGCGGACCAGTCCTACAGTTCGAGTAGAGGTTTTTTAATCAGCTCAGTGATTTCAGGCTGGAGCTTGCTCGAACTATGAATGAATTGATGAAATGTGTGAATTACTTCAAAGGACGTACAAATACACAGAAAATAACTCCATGTTCATGGGCAACTATGGAAGAAGAACAGACAGTATTTAGAATTTGAATAGTTTGTTAAAACATATTCAAACACTTGGCCTTAAGAGCTCTACTCACCAGTTTATCTTGTCATCTCCCTCTGGATAACTCTACTATCTCCTTTTTTTTTTTTTTTAACAGGCTAATTATGCTTAGGAGTCAGTATTTAATTTCCTTTTCCAGAGCTAGCAACTTGACTTTTAAAAATGCTTGCTATTATCTAGCATTAAAGCCTGCCAAAATAAAACAGCAAGGAGTGATACAGTTCATCACCAACAGAAGTATATACAGAGAGTCAAAAAAACGAGAGTGAGGGTTAAATCCTGTCTCTGTTAAAGCCAGGGCAGTTTTATCACTGTCTTCCTCAGAGCCTGCACTTCATCCCAGCTACTCATAACACTTTTCATATTTGATAGGGAACAATTTAAAGTGATAAATAGCAGCCAAATTGCATGTGTGTGTGAGGAGGGGAAGATTTCAAAACTGCCTCAGTGTCGTAACTAAACTACTTCTGTCAGTTGGGAGATTTTTTGGTCAACCAGGCTACAGCTGAGTTTAAGCAGGGGAAATATTTCTGCTTATGCTGGTTATCTGAAAGCTCCAGGCTGGTCAGACTGGCTCCTTCTGGAGTCACCTCCTCAGATGTAAAGTTCAGGCTTGCCCAGATTTCAAAAGGAGCCACCAACCTTCACCCAGAAAATGAAGTTATTTCTATTAATGTGTCTATCTATCAGTTTAAGATCTAGTTTCAGGCAGAAAATAATGCCTCACACAGCTCTAAAAGAAAATTACTCTTTTTCCTCATTTTCTGTTGGTAAAACCTTTTCTGCTAAGTCCTGAACCTGAAGCCACATTCACAATGTCTGTAGCTCTGTCCATTTGGAAAGTGCTGCAAAATTTCACCTTTGAGATCTGGTACCCATTGCTGCTGAACCAACCATCATCATCTTCTTCATCATCATCATCATCATCACCATCACCATCACCATCAAGAGGGGGAAGAGGCTTTCAGAACCATCCACTCCCAGCTTTCAAGGTAATTCTCCTGCACTACTTCAATTTTATTCCATTCAGAGAGCAGAACTCTTCAAAGCAGGTAGGTTTAATATCATGTATTACTTTCCTGACAGTGAGTTCAGCAATATCTACCGTGGAACAGCAATTTCATATACTTAGTCTCTTTAAAGGATTTATAATTTTTTTGCTTCTTAGGGAAAAAAAAAAAAACCAAGCAAAACTTTAAAGATATTTCTTTGAGAGTTTTGCTCTCAAATATAACAGAGTGGATAGGAAAACATGCTTATGCTTTGGAGCAAAGCAGCCAAAAGATTATTTGAGGATGGATTTCTACTGATTTGCTACCTGAAAATCAGAATCATTAAAATGTACGCTGATGGCAATTAAAGTTATGTAATTACAGATTCCTTCCTTTCTTTAAAGCACCTCTCCCTTGAAAAAAATGTTTCCTCTGCTACCATCAGTGAAATATTTCAGGAAACTCCCTCACAGCTTATCTCTGGAAGAGGGAGGAATATGATGTGTGGTGGGTTCTGCCCACACGTGTGAAGCTGATCCTTGTTTCCCACATCCAAGGCAATTTTTAGCCAAAACTGTTTGCTGGCCCAGAGGGAATAATGGTTTTGAGTTAAAGCCACATGCAGAGCAAGACAGAGGGAAGAGATGCTACCCCCTGTCAAGCCTCTCAGATGTCTGGCTCTAAAAATACTTTTCTCATGTCTGCCATGCCAAACCCAGTAATATTAACAGTGCTGCTATTACAGCCAGCACTTCCAAAGCTGCCTTCTCGTTAAAGTCTCTCATCCAAAGCAATTTTAATGGTCTATATCTAAACCACATGAAAGTCTGTAACGGTGGGGACAGGCGTTATCTGAGCCTCACCCAGACTGGTTTGCTCATCAGCATCACCAGCAGGAACTAGTAAAGCATCTGAAATCACGGGCCCACTGTCCAGTTTCCTGGAAAAATGCTGTCAGCCACACACTCTCCCTCACACAGCTCCACCCAGGCTGTCACAGCCCTCATTTTTATCGTGTTTTTTCAGAAAAGCCCGGCTGACGCCGTGGGAAGTCCGGCAGTACCAGATCCCAGTGTTCCCATTAAACCTCTCTTGGAAAGCCTCTACTTGAGGCATGTACTTAGAAGATCATGAGAATTTGCACCTCTCAAAGACAAACCCCATCATTCTGGAGCTGCTGGTTCATTTCTTCAGATTGAGATCTCTCTGCTGTGAAGGCCAATGGATGCCCAGGCCTGACCCTACAGCTCTGACTCAAACATC
>VZRX01008213.1:283-17883 GCA_013398075.1 Notiomystis cincta
GTCTTTGTGGCCCGAGCAGCGCCGGGAAAATTCCGTTTCTTCAGCAACTTGTTATTCCGGAGCCGGGCCTGCCCCCCTCGCCCTGGGGCTGCCCTTCCCGCACAGGTACGGGGCCGGGGGCCGGGGGTGCCCACGCCTGCCCCAGCACTGGGCACGGACACTTCTTTATTTTGGTTTGTTTCCCTCCCTCCTGCGCCCGTGTAGGTGGAGTGGGGCTCTATGTGGGACTCTGCCATTTGGTGTAGTCCTCTTGTGCATGTTCCTTTCCTTTCTTCACTTGCCTTCCTGCAGGATTTTTTTTTTTTTTTTCCTTCTGGTGGTGTGTGTTTTGTTTTTTCCTGTTCTTTATTATTCCGTGTTTCACTGTCGGTAGAGCTTTCTCCTCAGCCACCTCTGCAGTTTGGTTGGTGCTGGTGGGTTTGTACGTTGAGGTTTTTTGGGTGAATTTGTATTTTATTAATGCATGGAGCTCTTCATTCAACTTCTTCTCAAGTGTCAAAAAATGAGGCTATGAACAGATGTGTTTCAATATGGAGAAATTTCTAAGTTCCTAATTCTTGGGGGTGGAGGAAAGAGTGCCATTGGAGAGTGGCTTTTGTTTTCGATTGGTGAACAAATGTCATCACATTTCAGTCACGTGCTGTAATATTCTTTGTTCAGCTATCAAAGTATGATATCTGCTACACCTGTTCCCACTTTTTAATTGTAAGTAACGGTGATTGCCTGCAAATCTTATAATTGCAGATAGGAGCACTTTCTCTCTTTCTCCCCCTTCTATCCTCTTGGATATTTGTTTGGGCCCAAGCACTGAGCTTGACAATGAACTTTTGTTCACTGTGGAGACTGCATGTAAAAAGGTCCCACTGGGGGTAATAACGTGCGTGTCACGAGAAAGTTGTGTACTGTGATGGACGGTGGGTCTGAGCACGGAGATACCAGGTGGGGATGTGCACTCTGTAATGGCAGGGCTTTAGGGAGAGGTGGGCATCTTTGGGCCAGCAGATTTTCTCGTGCTGTTTCTTGTTATCAGGTTAAAGGATAGATACTCCTGTACACTCATGTGTGTAGATAGATGCATCTTTTTTTGCTTAGCTGTAGATTTTCAGGTATAAGAAATAGAAAGGATTTTGGCTGTCTGTTTACTTTTTTTTTTCCCCTCCCTCCCCCTTTTCTCATTGTGCTCACTTGTAACAATGAAGACACCTGCTTAGTTTCAGTTTTGTTAGTCGGCTTCCTTTGGCTTTCCCATGATTTCCCGGAGTTAGCTGGTGAGGCCGGGCTTGCTACATAGCAGGGGAATTTCTAACTTTGATGAAGGGTGGCTTATTTTGAGTCTTCATTTGTGAAAAAAAAATGTGTTTCAATGCCTTGTTAAAAAAAAAAAAAACCCTTAAATAAAATTCATTGCTTCTACTGCGTTAATATGTAATGCCAGAACTTTAATATTGAACTTGTTAGTGATTGTGTATAATACAACTTTATAGTTTTTATTAAATAGCAACATTAAATTACTACTGAGAACAGGATCTTAAAGAAATAAAAAAAAATATGTATAACTACCCATATTAGCTAAATAAGTTAATTATCATACCTTAGGAGAAAGATCACAGTCTCTGGAAATTTTGTTTATATCTGTGCATGCTTCATGATAGCTAAATGAAACTTTCTTTGGGGGCATTTTTTATCATTGTTTTCTAGAAAGCAATTCTGTAGCTCAGTAAATGAAACTTTAAAACTGTATTTAAAAAAACAGATGATGAGATTCTCAAATGTTTTTTAAACTTTCAACTTCTCTATGGTAGAGAGATTGTTAGTTATATCAGCTAGAGGTTCAGCTCTTACAGAGGGATTGTGGAGCAGCCTCTCTGTCCATTCATTTCATGGTGTGTAGTAGCATGTAGAGAGCATCTCTTCAAGGTCTTAAGAGACCCGTTGTCCAGCAGAAGGTAGGTGCTTGCTGCCTGGGAGTTCTTGCCACCAGATGGATACCAGCTCTTTCATATCCCAAGATTTTAGCCTTAGTGACCTGAGCAACAAGAAATTTGGAGTGGATCCCATTATGGGTTTTGGTGATTTTTCATTCAACTAGCGAAGCTAATGTGTTGTGTAATTCAAAATGTTATGTGGAGGAGTCTTTTGTTTTTAACAATTATTTTGCCATTAGTCTTTTTAAGATTTTTACCTGGAACTTTTTAATTTTTGCTCTCCTCTATGTACATCCTGAACTAGTTTTGTTGATGGAAGTAGGCATTTGAAAGTGGTTTTCTTCCTTTAGGGAATGAAAATATAAAAGCTTTCCTTCAAAGAACTTAAAAAGAGCAAAAGTAGGAAATTAAAACTTATGCTGCTTAGAAAAAACTGCTATAGTGTTTTCCAGCTTCATTAGTGAGATCTCTGCTTTAAGTTTAGGTTTTGATATCTCTTCACTGTAGGCTATTCAGCTTCAACTGTGTTTCAAATATTGGTCCTATTTCATATTCCAACTTTACTTTTTTTTTTAAGAGATGTGGTTTTGTTTGTGCCTATTAAACTTCACTGTAGAAATTCCGATTAAACAAAAAATTAAAAATATCTTGGTGCGGATCCCTACAAAGGATACAATTTTCATGGACTTTTTTTTTTTTTTTAGAAAATAAGATGTACTNTTGGTCCTATTTCATATTCCAACTTTACTTTTTTTTTTAAGAGATGTGGTTTTGTTTGTGCCTATTAAACTTCACTGTAGAAATTCCGATTAAACAAAAAATTAAAAATATCTTGGTGCGGATCCCTACAAAGGATACAATTTTCATGGACTTTTTTTTTTTTTTTTAGAAAATAAGATGTACTTTATTGATTCCTTAAAAAGTTGTATAATTCTGTGTGCAGTTGGAAAGCTTTGATAGTGAGTCTGGCTATCACTTGAGTTGTTCATGCAGTTTGTTTATAATGAACTCATTGTAGATGTTCAGTTCCTTTATCCTTATTCTCAGAGCCATGGAGAACTTTATTTGGTCAAATGAAGTGATGCTACTGGAAATTGTTTGCAATGGAGATATCTCTTTTATTTTAGTCCAGTTTGAAGGAACCTTGCTGCACTATCTTATTTCATGTGTTATTGGCATTTTGCACAGGTAGCAGAAGCTCAGGATGAATGTCATGTGAGAAACATGTGTTGGTGACCCTAACCTTTTTACTGTTGTTTCGGGTTTGTTGGTTTTCCTTGTTTAAAATCCTCCAGAAAGAACTTCACAGGGTGATAGAGCTTTGCTTTCTGGAGGGCCATCTCACGGGAGCATGAGCTGTAAAGCAGCTCTTTCAGGAGAGGCTTCTTGTGTAGAAGGGGCAGTGCTAAAAACCTATTATGAAGCTTCTAATAATATTTCTTCAGTGTCCCCTTCACCCTTTATGCTCACAACTGTGCAGTCACATGTGTAGCTGTATACTAGAAGTGTAAGGCTCTACAAAAGGCCTGGCTCCTGTGCCTTCGTGAATTGCCCTTGTTCAATTACTCTATGCCAGAAAGCAGCTCACATCCTGTTTCTGAGGTATTTTAACAGCACAAAGGTTATTTAGGAACAAACCATGTAGTGGGAAGGTGGGGCAGAGCGCAGAGGGGTTTTGAGATGTCTGCTGAATCCAAAGGGCTGCTACTTCTGTACCCTGTAAATAGAGGGTATAGAAGGATAGTTTTTATAGGTATCTTACATTAATATTTCATGTTCAGTATAGCACAAAGCCAGTGTCTGGCTTGTGCTGGTGGTAGAGATATGCATTATGCAGGCAAAAAAGAATTTTATTTACGTTTGGTGGTGATGGGGCAACTTTGTATTTTCTCATTTTCTTTTCCTTTTTTTTTTTTTTTTCCCTTATGGCAAATAGAGTCTCATAAAAAAAAGCCCCTTTGTTTCTTTCATAAGTTTTTATTTATGGCTCCTGCACTTTACAAAGTTCCTCTCTGGACTAAAATTGTTAAAGTATGATTTAAAGTTTGTTTGATTCTGCATTTGTTATGTCAAAACTTCACAAAAGTGAAGTGTAGATCATAGAATGGCTGTAAAATGTACAGAAATCTAAAGAGTTTTTTAAAAGTGCTTAGTGCTGAGGAAAGGTGCACTTGCATGGTAATTGGTCTTTGCAGTTAGAATCACCTGTCCCTAAAGTCATTTTTATAGCTGTAGAAGGTCCCTTCCTTTGGTCTGAGAGGACTGCCCTGCCTACTGTCCTAACAAGCCCCAACTTTGCCATGGAATCTTTAGTTTTAATGCTTTGATCATTCCAGTTTTTTGAGGAAAAAATGTGCTGCTTGATATGGGCTTATCTGCAGCATTTATTTTCTGGTATACCATTTACACCATTTTAATATCTCTCATGGAATTATCAAGTACCCTGTGCCTTAAAAGCTCTTTGCCTAGATAGTTTGACCTATTATTTGTTCTCTCTTGCCCGAGATTTCTTGTTTGCTGTCATTACAAATGCTCACTCTTTTGATTAGGGACTGTATGCTCAAAGCATGCTTTGAAAAACCACACCCCCCAAAACAAACGTGCTGCCCCCCAGACCCCAACCCAAGCCTAATGTTTGTTGTTACTGGTGGGAATGCATCTATATAGGAGCAGTGAGGCTCTGCTTCATGTGAGCTCTGTTCTAGGCCACGTTCATGCAGCTTCTATGCATTTTTAATGTCTGATTTCTTCAAATGTGTGCTTTCTGCTTCTGCCCTTCCACTGACAGTACTGCGCTTGTAGGACAAAAGGGAAAGTTCACTTGGTGCAGAAGTTGTGTCACCTGCCTCTGAAGCGAGGGACTCTGCCTTTGCACGTGTAATTGAAAGTATGCTTTGGAAACATAGCCGGTGTGTTTCTTGAATGGCAGCATGGAGGTGGGAGCAGTTAAAACAAATGAGGGCAGATTGGAGCCTGTGACTCTAAGATGGCCTGTGAGAGAACTTAGCAGAGCAGCCAGGCTTACGGGTGGTTCAGCTTCCTTCTTTCTGCCTGTGAAATACAAGCTGTCAGTACGAAAGGGAGGAGGAACATTGATTCCTTCCCTGTTCCACTTCGACCCTGCAGATCCAAGTTAACTGTGTGGATCCCAAAGGCGGCGTAGTTGCAAACAGTTAATTGAAGAGATCAAGTGGCATCCTATTGAAGCTTTAAATTGTTTTAACAAAACTTCTGAGTAATCGCAATAATTATTTTCTGATAAGCTGGCTGATAGTAACTATGGCAACAGCTGTCTGGCCTGTGGACAGCATTGCTGTATTGACAAAACCTTTAGATGCTCCTGAGGCCTCTTGCCTCTACAGGGAAGTGCATCAGGATGACTTTCAGGTGACTGAAGCATCACCATTTCTCTCTCTTTCTTCTTGGGATGCTGTCTCTCTCTTGGCCCAGCCTTTTCCTTTTGCATGGTCCTTTTTCTTTAGCATGTTTTTGCAGGTGCTGCCTGCTAGCCTGGAAATGCTGCAAAGACTGTCTTGTACTACAAGGACTAGGGAAGCATCTAAGTGCTTAGATGGAATTTTATATGTATATTATTGTTTTTTAATTGTTTTAATAATAATAATCCAGAGCTCAGGGAAGTGGGAGGGGGAAAAAAAAGGAGGACTTACTCATTTTATTCCCTAGTTGTTTCCTTCCTCGATTAAAACCTTCTTAGAACAGACTGGTAGGGGGAGCTGCCATTCCCTTTACTGAAGTACAGCATATTCCTCTCTGAGGCCTACGCTGAGACACAGCTATTTAATTTTCAGCTAAGAGCCACTTCTTTTCAGAAGAGAGGCAAACCCTTGCTTCAGCACATTGTAGAAATGGAGGAAGAGAGCAATTTGTTTCCAGATAACTGAATTCTGGACAGGGAGAATATGCCCCTCACCAAACATACTTTCCCTATTGCTATTCAAAAGAGTACTCTTTAATGTTATTAAATGTAGCAGTCTTGGAAGAAAAAAAATGCATAAATTCTTGTTGCACTTCAGTAAAAGATGTTAAAAAGCTACAGCAAACTTTGCATATTTTTGAAAGTAGCCAAAGTGCTGATTATTCTATGAGGACTCTCAGGTAGCTGGTGTTTATTTCTGCAGAAATCTTTGGTCTCTTAACTTCAGCACAAGAGGAATGGGTATCAATCCAGCTTACCTGACGATTACCAGCAGCTTCTCCCCGTACGGGGGGTGTGTGTTGTTTGCAGACCTTTGGAAGTGTGCAAGATAGCCTAATCTGGTCTCATCTTGAGTCAGAATGTACTCGTGGAAACTACAGACCCCAGTGTGCAGTGCTGTGTTTTCATTGCAAAGGCCTGCCAGGATTGTGCTGACCTAAGGCATCCTGGGACCTGTAGTTTTCTTGAGCAGAAGTTGGGGGTTTGGAGGGAAGAGTAAAAGATGCCATCATGTTCTAGAAACGCAGTCCTCAATACCTTATCCAGTTCTTGTTGGTCAGCCTAAGCCTGTGCAGCAGTCAGGTATTTTTGTTTATGAGTTGAAAATGGTTTATAGTTGGGTAATATGTTTAGACAAAAGCAGTCCATGAAGGAAGTCTTCCAACAGCTTATGTGTTTTCATACAAAGAATATAGTAATTGTACTAACACCTTGCTTCATCTGTGATTGCAAGTATCTTATTTGATATTCTGGGAATTTTTAATCTTTCAAAGCAATATTGTGGCTGAAAACATTTGGTGGAAGGGGTTTTCTGTTACTGGGAGTATGGCATCCATGTTGTCCTTTCCAGTTGCTGGGAGGACAGTGGGTCACGGTGGATTTCTTTTCACACACTGAAAGGGAATTTTAACAGCATTTTTAACTGAGAACTCTCTTCTCTGCTGTGTTTCTTGAGAGTGAGTGATGACATAGCTGCCTTATGCACCAGAGCAAGGGACTCAATTTGTGTTCCTGCTGTGGGGGCTAGTAACTCCATTGCTGGTTCCCAAAGTCACCAAAGGGGACACAAAGTCACCAGTACAGGTGAAGCCTGAAGCAGAGCACATCTGGCAGTTTTTGTCAGATGTGTTTAGTCCTGACCACTGCACTTGAACTCACATCACACTTGCATCAAAGAATGTGAAGTGTTTCTGAAGTAGGTATAGAGGAATAGGAACTTTTCAGAATATTTTTTTTATATCCATAAGAATTGTGTGTTTTCACACAGCACTCTCAGTCAGATCTGCCAAAGTTAACATGGACATTAATTTGATTTCAGTTGTTTATCCAGCAACAAGTTTAGTATTTGCTGTAATCTTGTTTGCCATGATTTAGATAATGCAGTTCATTTTCAAGTGAGTGAACACTTAACTTTAACTGATCTCTGCCAATTTCTTTGTTCTTCAGTTTGTATGAGATATTAATAGAAAAAGGCTTGTATTTAAGTGTCAGAAAATATGAAATAAACTTTGGTTTTATGTTTTTGGAGAAAATAATTAGAGCACCAGTCTTGCAAGAAGTCATGTTATTTAACACTAAGTCCTGCAGAAGTTAGAGAGAATAGCTGAATGCCTGAAATCAGAATCTGTATAAGCAGCAGCAGGATTAAGACCTCCAGGCTTCTAATGTTGGAAAGTAGCTTCTTTGTAATCACCATAATTAGCTAATATCTAGGTCTGTGTGACAAAATTCTTCTTTTAATAAGTGTCCAGAAATTCTGTTCATTATAAATTCAGAATTCACATGTGTTTCATAGTTGTGCAAAATAATACCCACAGCCTAAAAAAAGTTGCTTATTCCATCACCTGTACAGATTATATATATGACAGATACTTAGGTGGTAATAACTTCCTTGAGGCAGGGATTGTATTTTGTCAGCACCGATACACTGTACACACTGTATGTTGCTGACACTGTTTAAAACTGATACAAAAAGGTGGAGAAATTCGTGGAAAACCTTACGTATGCTGTAATTGTAAAGGACTTGGTAAACAGTAATATAGTTTTCTTAAGTGTTCCCAGCCCCTTCACAGCCCATGTGGAGCAAATTGCTGACAGGACACGCACTTAGCTGAAATAGTTACTATTAGTATCTTGACGTGATTAGACAGGCTGACATTGTTGCTGTGCAAGGATGAAATTCCCTTTCATTGGCTGATTGGGCCTACACAACAGGCAAGAGAAGAAACCAAGATAAATCTATTTGTAGTGGAAAGATGATGTATCTTGTCCTTCAAGGACGTTTTACCCTCTCTAGAGAGCCTGCAACAGTGCCCTTTGTAACGCTGCTGTATCAGGGTATACTAGATAAGGAATGTGAGTAGTAGGGATGTACAAAAGGGTTTGATGCATAGTTGTAAAGAAAAACTTCTCTAAGTACTTCTTATCTCATAAGAGCAAATCTATCCTGATCTGTAAAGAAATTGTGTCCCTGCTCAAGCCAATGGGAAACTTCACAGTCGAATTGAGAGTACCAGGATTTCATTATTTTCCCCTCAAAATATAAGTGGATTTTGCAGGGCTGAAGCACTGGACAAAATTTGGAGAATCTGGCACCTGTTTAGGATGCTGCTGCTGATCCCTGGGGGATCTCACATTGGGTACTTTGTCTCCTAGTGTCTTTGCTATTTCTGGCTAATATTGAGCTCTTGTAAGGCTTTGTAAGAACTTGGAATCTATTTATTCAGGACTTTTACTTAATTTGTTAGTGCAACAAAATTTTGCATGAAAGTGAGAAATAAGTTCTTGATATGTCCAAGGAATACTTTTTGTCTCTATCTCTCTTACCAGTGTGACAAAATTGTCCCCATTGACATATTTGGTCTGAAATTTGAATAACCCAACTTGTGATGTACTTTAAAGAAATAAAGCTCAGACAACTACAAGGGCAATAAAAATCCAACCCCCCACCCTCACTAACAAACCTTTCCCCTAACTCTATAAAAGTACTACAGTGGCCTATATTACTAATAATGCAGCTTTTTGGTAATTGCCTCTAGCTGGAGGTCCAGATACCATTTCACTGCTGCTTAGCTTGCAGTAATTGTCTCTGATAAGCATCTTTGTCATGTAAATCTATTGTTGTGTGTAGCATGAATTTGCTGTATTAAGGATGCTTTTGTCAGTGACCCCAAATGGAAAGGATGTGGCTACCTGAGTTTCCCTTTTTCCCCTTTCAGAGAGTACATTCTGGTCAGAAATAAATTGGGAGGCACGAGCAAGGTTTGTGCTGTTTCTGAATGCCAGGTACCTGCCCTTGAGTCAACTACAGTTCTTCTCCCAAGGAGGAATCCCACCACACCATACTTCTTCTTTTGTGGTCTTAGAGAATTGTGCTGAAGTCAGTGGATTTGACACTACGAAACTTTTTTCAGAATTGGACTTAGTTTCCACTTTCTACCTGCAATTTGGCATGTTTCACTTGCTCTACTTTCTTTTGAATGTCAACCTGTAAAATAAGCATGGAAATAGCCTCCCTTCCCATAATTCTCATCCCTGTGTGGCAGTTTCCTTTTGCTATAAGACTTACAATGTCTTCTTCCACCTTACTTCTTGCAGGAATTATGTTTGGATGCCTCGCTGTGGATGAAGAGCTCGTGCAGTGTTTAGTGTAACGAAATGATTTTTCCTGTGGTGATGAGCTGCTGTCTTTGCAGTCAGTCAAAACGTGGTGGTGTTGGCCTGTTAGTTACAGATGGGGTTAGTGCCCTGCTGTGGTAACAGTATCTTCTTGGCTGCAGAGTTGATCAGTTGGGTGTAGGGCAGGTCTGCGAATACCCTACCTCAGGTTGTATTGCACTGACACTGTCATTGCTACAAAATTGCATGAGCAAAAATACTGATCTTAGGTTTGTTCCTTCCTGAAGTAAGATAAAATTGCAGGAGGTCCTCACCATTTGGGACCTTCTTTCTGGCTTCCTTTTGCTAACTTACTCTACAGTTTTGTGATTTTTTTTTTTTTTTTTTAAAAATGCTTTTTTCCCCTTATATTTAGTTAATTGTTAATATATTGGGTGATTTCGTCATCATGTATATATAAATCATCTTACTGTAAGACTTTTGAAAACTTAAACTAAGGAAGAGCACAAGTATCTGTTAAATCGCAGCTTGTGTGTAGAAAGTACTATACATTAGACATACCTGTACTTTCTCTTAGGTATACCAGAGGCTCATGTCATTTCTTCATGACATTTTCCCAACTCTTGCATAAATTGGGAAATGGAGTTAAATACTATCTCCATAGTTTTAAACTTAATTTTTCCATGTTCCCACATATGCAGGATGTATTTTAATCCTTCACCTATGATACCTCTTTGGTATTCTGGTAGGCAGTAGGACTCATATGGGTTTCTTGGGGATCAGAAGTTGTATTAGAAGGGGATTTAAAATCATACAATAAACATTCTATATTTCTGGGCCTCATGACTTCCCCCCCCCCCCACTGGATTATTACACAGTTTAAATTGATAGGAGCTGTGATTTTTCTCAAAAACATTATAAAAGGGGAAAAAAACCCCCTGTCCTTTAAATGACAAGGAGAGAAATATGTAAGAACAAAGTAATGAGAGAAGTGCTTGAGCATTTGTGTGTGTGTATGTCTGTGTGTAGAGAGATGTGTTTAAACATCTTTTCTAGTACAACAATAGGATCATTAAAACTCTGGGCATTAATTTTTAAACAACAGAATTTATTTAAAAAGTAACTTTGCAAAGCAGTCTCCATAATGGTGGGCACTACACTGATATCACAGTAGTGTGAGTGTTGGTCTTGATACAACTGCACATTGGCATATACAAATGCATACTGGCATGTGCAGTACTAGTTTAGTGCTCCACACTGGTTTGTCTCATCTTAGTCTCTGCTGTTGTGCTAAGTCTTCTTGCTGTGTGGTGGTTTGCTCCATCTTCTAGGACAATGTTGGAGGAGGGCTGTTGTATACATGGAGTCAGTGGATCCCAGGAGAGCAGGAGAAGATTGTGATGATGTTGGTGTGAGGGGATGTGAAGGAGTGTCCCTCAGCAGCATGTTGCTGCCTTCTTCTCTGGGTGAGGCACCCTGGCCCCTTGGGAATAAAAATAATTGGCTGTCACAACAGCCTTCTTAAAACTGCCAATCCTTTTGTTTAGAAAGTGCAATCATACCATGCTGTGATACCCTTTCACTCTCTGTTAGCATTGTGAAAGTTGAAAATGATATGCCTTTCAACTGTTTATAGTAGCCACTAAAATTAGATAAACCTACAATTTGTTCTTCCAACTTTAGGTAAACAATCAGTTAAAAATTTGTGGCAATCAGTGTGAGTAGAACTGTTTTGGATGCTTTGTTTTCTTGTAGCTGAAGACTACTTCCATTGTACAGCAGTCTTGCACTTCTCTTCCATTAAATGCTAATTGTATGCTTATGTGATTCCATGTTAGATTGGCCCAGTGATTCAGTGTTATGTTTGTAACCTAGTGTGTAAATCTTTTTGCTTGTATTGAATAATCACGGTTTTGTGAAGAAAGGAACTATGAAGTGTATGGTTACTTGAATTCTTCCTTTCAGATTAGTGACTACCATCAGTACTCCCACACTGAGTGTGACTATCCCAGCTACAAATACCATTCTCCAGATGCTACAGTTCCCATTTGTGTACTTTTGAGGAGAAGAAAGAAGGAAAAAAAGTCTTTTAGGGGGTAAGGAGGGAGAATATCATAAAAGGGAGAGGAAAGACAGTATTTGAGATTGATACCTATGTACAGGGAGCAGTGAGAGTGCCAGCTGATTGGTATGTAGGGGAAAGAACATCAGAGCACATCAGTGTAATAATTTTGGAGTGTTTCCTGTTGACTTGTTAATACAACATGGAATTTGGCCCAGGTGATCTGCTCTTGTGAATCAGCATAGTTTATTCACTGGAGTATAGGTGTGCTTGTTATTATTTGAGAAACTGCTCTACTTAAAAATAACAGATCAGTCTGGTAAGTAGCATTATTCCTATAATTTTTTGGATTAGAAACTTAGGTAGTGAGGGAAATTGATTTATTCTGCATTGCAGTAATTCTATTGAAGATCTTAAACTAAGAGTGGAGGCCTTCACTTGTGTGTCTAATCCAGAAAACTGCCTGCTCCGTTCATGTCCTTAGTGTTGCTATATTGTAAACAAAAGTGAGCCTAAAATGGGTACACTCATTAAGTATGGGTGGTGTACAAATAGGTAGTGCTGTCCCAAAAGAAGTGAGATTCTTGTAAAACTGGTTATACAGAATAAATAGGGTACTTTTTTTTTTCCTAAGTGTTGGATATATATTTTTAGGTTATCTTGGCCTGAAGGAAAAGTAAAGGGTTGTATGGGAATGGGAGACCTGATACAAAGGGGAGATAATGATAAATGTGAATTTGAAATCCAGTAAAGCTGAGTTGCATGGGTGAGCACTAGTGTAGAGAAACAGTCTGAAGTTAAGTTCTGCAGAACGTGAGAAAAAGAGAAGAAAGATGGTGTTGTTGTTTGTTGCTGTTGAAATTTTTTTGTCTCCCTCTCTAGCTCTGTTGCAATATACTACAATTAGTACAAGAAACTGCATGTTATCATGTAGGCATGATTATTTCTAAAACATCTCCTGAATGTACTTTATCTACATCCTGCATGTGAATGAGGTTCCAGTAACTTTACTGCACACTATCACTGTTTCTGTGTCACATTTTGAGTCTGATACAAAGGATTTTACAGATCTAGTTGGGTGGAATGGTTCAGTGCACAGCAAAAGTAACACTGAGTAACGAGTGTCGTCAGTGCTGAAGTCTTAACTGCTTGTTAAAACTATTTTGTGTACAGCTTATGTGAGCAGAATTCTTCAATCCTCCCAAGTGAGTACTGTTCAGGGACAGATATCTTGTTCTGTTACTTTGGAGAAATGCCTTTTCCAAGTCAAAAATCAGCAGAGTTGGCAATACTCAAGTTTCTTCATCTGTCACAGCTGGCTGGGTCCAGTGTTGCTTCCACTAACTTCTAATGCTCCATAATAAAGGCACTATATTCCAGTACAAACATGAAGAGTATGGCTCCTTTTTTGTTATATGCCTCACTGTTTACTGTAAATGGCTCACTTGAAACTGTGAGTCTCATGCTTAGAACTCTGTGTCTGTGACTACCCATGTTGTTAAGCTCTTGGGCTCTGGTGGGATGTTGAATCATGATCATTTAAATGTATGTCTCTTGTTCAGGAGTATCTCCAGCTACAGCCCTTGGTGGCACTGCTGGTGATCTCTGCTGGTGTCTAAGAGTGTTTGTGGAACACAGAAACTTCAGTATATTCACCTCTAATGTTTTTTTAGAGTTGTTCATGTTTTGAGACTGGTTCTGCATAAGCCTGGAATTGTCTTTCATCAGTAAGCTGGGTTAGTACAGGATCTTTACTGAACTATTTGTGTGTTGTGACATCTCTGCTCTGTAACTGTGGAGACAGCTTCAAGGCCAAACACAAGGCAGCTTAAGTAACCACTGCATCTCATGCTCTGCAGTGTGACTTCTCTGAAGTAGAATCCTTGTTTTGGTCATGTCTTGATTTATAGATGGGTGTAATGAAATTTCAGAGTATCTTCTTGTGTTACCAATTCAGTGATTGGCATGCTTCTTCTGTTCATGTGCAATTAGTCCCACATACATTACCACTGCTTAATGAAATGTTTGTAAAATAAATCTCAGGGCAGGGTATATTGCCTAGGCATTAAAGGCCTGAGATCCAAAGGGATGTTGTTGGCCGGCACTGCATTCTTTGGAGAGAAGACTTTCAATATTTGCTCTCTGTATTGCAAAAAAAAGCAGTTCTGCTTCGTGAGGAAGTGCCGTGGAAATGTGAAGTACGCAACTTCCTGAGAACTGTATTGCCCTGCAAGGATCAGCTCCATCATCACTGGGATCAGTGGCTTGGAATTGCAGGCGAATGGGCATAAATCTGGAGATACCTATACAGTTGTCCAGTTGTTCCTCCATCTCCCTGCAACCTAATGTGTGAGAAGGGGGGAAGAGGAATCAAAATGCCTGTATTTTGGAATATATGGGAATCAACCGAGTTTTCCTGTGTAATAGTTGAAGTATTGGTAGATACAGGGGAAGAGTAGAAACTCACCTTGAACTTGAGAGGAGAGCAAGAGGATAAACATTTGGTTTTTTACTTGGAGCAAAAAATGTGAATGAGATTTGAGAGGAACTGTTTGGAGCTTTTCTGTACTTCATCTATATTAGAATTTGCTGTCAATGAGACATGGAGCACTTGAGAAGAAAACTTTCCAAGCTATGTATCAGGAAGATAAATTATGCATGTCTGATGGATTTAGTGGTGGGATGGAGAAGAGAGAAATGTTGTCCTATGGATGATCAACAGTAGTACTGAAGCATGAATAAACTCGGTACACACACATGATTATATCTTCTTGTGTTTCTCTCAGGGATACCAACAAACTCAACCTGAAACATTGAGCCTATGTCAGTATGGAGTGAGAAAACATCTAGTAAATCAAAAGTTTCCAACTACAAACAAGAGTGCCAATTTCTTTGAATTGTTAGTTTGTAGTGCTATTTGTTGCTGGTGTAGTTTTCACAAATGATCTTTGGATGATAAGGGCATTGAGTTGCTGTTTTCTTTCAGCAGGACCAATTTCAATGCTATCACTGGTCTAGATGATACCTCCCCCTGCAAAACAAAGTGAAAGAACCCCAAACCAACCTATATGATTCTGTAAGGAGAAGGTTATTTAAATAAAAAAATTATAATAGCCCCTATGTGAAATGAAGGGGAAAAAAATAACATCACCTGAAATTCTTATTTTCTCGTCTTTTTGTGTGATTTAAAGGATTTCTCATGTAAACTGGATCTTTCTCATATAAACTGGATTGTGATCAGCTTTCTCAACACTGTAGATGAGCAATAATCTCATTGAGGCAATATCTGAGAGTTCATGAAACTGCTCATAAAGCTGCTGCTGGTTTTTTTGCATGTTTTTATCCTTGATACTTGCTTGTTCTGGTAAGGATGATAAGCTTATTGGATATGCTCATCTTTGTTTCATTGCCTACAGCAATACTAGAAGGTTTTATATACTGGACACTTGCTTTGTTTTCCAGACCTGTTGTAATTTTGGGTTTAGAAAATGAAACTTCTCTGTTTCCCACAGATTGGGACCTGCTTGTTTATCCTACATGGCTT
Source organism: Notiomystis cincta (assembly GCA_013398075.1). Classification (NCBI taxonomy): domain Eukaryota; kingdom Metazoa; phylum Chordata; class Aves; order Passeriformes; family Notiomystidae; genus Notiomystis; species Notiomystis cincta. Next base: position 15,370 of record VZRX01008213.1, read on the forward strand.
TCAGTTTGGCTATCTTCAAAAGCTCATCTGTCAGAAGAAAAGGAAGCTGACAGTGATGAGAAGGCAGACATTCACCAAATTGTTTAGGCAGTGCTTTCTAGCAGGATTAGCAGTACTTCTAGCAGAATTCTGTTCAATGTTTGTCCTGGGCCTCAGCTTGAGTTTATGCATTTTCTGTGATAATTGTACTTTTTCACCTAGACTTCCTTATTAAAGGGAGAGCATCCTGCACTCTTCCAGGGTCAGGCAGGACCTGAAACAAGTTTGGTTTATTGGAGAGGAGTCAGACATTCATATACATGGCTCCTTTGAATCCATTGGTTCAGGAGGTCTTCCCTCTGGTCAGCTGGGAGGATGCCAAACCGTTGCCAGTCTTAAATGGGTCTTGGCAGTTTTTGCAGCAAACATCCATAGCTTATGTTTAATGCTGCTTTCCAACTTTCTAAGTCTTTCTGAGTTAGGAGAGACTGCTTGAGTCTCCTTACATTGACACCCTGATTGGTGAGGGGCTTTGAGGAGAATTTTTCATCAATCTGGTGAGTTATATAAAAACAAAAAACTCTATAGCCTTGAATACTTGTTCATGGCTTTTTTTCAATGTTGCATTATATTACACAACAAGCATAAACCAGTTTGATTTCTGCTTAAGGAGTTGCAATTTCTGCTTTTAACATTATGTGCTTGAATTATAGCCTGGTTTATTTAGCAGAAAACCAATCTCCAAAACCACCCAAGACATACACCAGCATGGCTGCTCAATGTGATTAAACAAGAACTAACATACTCTGCTGGACCAAATGTCCATCTAATCCAGCATCTTGCCTTTATCAGTGTCTAGCAGCAGCAGCTGACTGAACAGTGTAGGAAATGGGTACATTCTGTCAGCTGCTGAAATATTAGCAGTAGGTTTCTGACAGACAGTTGTTTAGCTGCTGTCTGAGATGGAAGCTACATTTGGGCTATTGCACTGTGAATAGCAACATCAAACTATTTATAGGTGAATTTGCTGCCTTTTGGAACTAATTTATAAATATCTGTGGCTTACATAGTGTTTCACAGCAGCAAGTTCTGTGCAGTTTACCTGCATTTTCTGTGTATGTGATAGGTTGATACAAGAAAAAAATAGTTTCATTTGTTTTAAACGTGCTCTCTTGTTGTCATTCCTCTCTGTACCATTTCTAGTTCTCCCTTTTTGAGGTGGAGCATCCAGAACTATGTGCAGCGTGTGTCACAGCAGAATGTTCCCTGTTTTTTCTCTGTTCTGTTTCTAATACCTTCTGAGACTTTTCTTGGACTTCTTGCTGCTGAGAGTTGAACTGTTTGCTTGCTGTAATCTTGAAATCTTTTTTATAAGTAGTCGTGCCTGGTTTCAATTCATCGTTGTGTATTTATAGCTAGATTATTTTTTCCTCTGAGTATATTATTTTGCACTTCTCGACCTGGGACAACAAAATGACAAATGGAAACCAGTCATTTGGTATTATCAGATCCCCTGTAACTCTCTGAAGTTTACTTTAATTACAACTATCTGCAATGATGGAAAGCATCACAGTGTGTGCAATGTTCCTTTTTGCCAAATCAGTTAAAAGTATGTTCACAGACTTGACCCTGATCCTTGTTGTGGTAACTTCCCTGCTCTTTGACTGTTTATTGTTTTCTTTCTTTTTATTTTATTTCTTTATTACTTTTGTGTAGGTCCTCTCATGGATTTTAAGGTGGTGTGAGGTATACAAATGAGTTTGCTTTCTCCTGTTCTTGTTGCAATATGATGTATGAACCATTTGGTATTTGAGATGTAGGTCTTCCAGTATCTCTTTTCATTTGCTTTGAAGTTGGATGTCCAAAAGCTTCATTTCATTAAGATTACCATCTTTTATATGGATACTTGGCAGAGAGTGTTCCTTAGAAATGTGGGGTTTTGTTGTTTGTTGTTTTTTTTCTTTGTGTGTGTGTGGTTTTGTTTTCTGGTTTGGGTTTTTGTTTAAATGGACACTGCCTTGTAATCTTAGTATCATGAATTATATCACCTTCAAAGGGTGATATAATTCATTCCTGCCTCTGTAATTTGTTCCTACATCCTGCTTCATCCCAGCCTCTTTTCAGTTCTTTTCTCTTAGAGTTCGTGGAAGTCTTTGTCTTGCCTTTTTAACCAAGTCTGTGATGTTTTTACTGTGACCAGCTGTGAGTTTATTTTTCTAGTAGATACCAAGAATCCACTGCTCATGTCATTTTCTTATCATCGTAGAATTTTAATTTTTTTAATTTGATACTCTGGTTTGAAACTCAAAACTTCTCACTTGCCTAGCATTGATATGAATGAGTTTTGAGGCAGTTTGACTGTCAGGCACATGGCAGGTATTAACTTTGATAGGTTTACTCCTTGTCTAACTAGAATATCTTAATTTGATTATGGGGGAAGCTTGTATTAACTAGTTGAACTCTTAGGAGAGTGGGAACAGACACTTCTCAGAGAATAAATACTGATAGAAAGTAATGCTTCTTTTGAATATTATG
>VZRX01008213.1:18245-59465 GCA_013398075.1 Notiomystis cincta
AGAAAGTAATGCTTCTTTTGAATATTATGCTTATATATATATATATATATATGAATTTACCTTTCCTTTGCTGCTCTAAGTATTGATTGGGTGTTAAATAATTAAACTCACATGGTAGTGTGTGAGTGTTCATTCCTATATCTGGGGGGTAGGAAGAAGGGCTACAACAAACACTTCTGTCCAGAAGACTCTTAGCCTGGAGGACAAGGAGACTAATGTGTCATGCAGGAACATGCAGATGTGACATCCAGATTGTGAGTTGACAGAGGATATTCAAATGAACTAGTTCAGAACTTGGCAACACATGGTAGTACTGATTTACCCGCTGTAGGAATTGCATCCTTTACTTCAGCTTTGCTCAGTGTGCGTGGATTATACAAATTTTCAGATATCTAGGTGGTTTAGGTTATTGTTGGGGGAATCAATCCTCCTTCAATGTCTTGCTATTTGTAATTGCCTTTAGTAATTTGAATTACAATTTTACATTATTGTATTCAGAAGCTCTTAGCACTTTGTACTCTTGTGTGGGTGCATGCTTGTGATGCTTTGCAAGTTGTGGAAAAAATATTTTTTTAGTAGGTTAGTATTAAGCTGTTGTGGAATTTGAACAGTCTCTAGTGTACTGTGTGTCTGCAGCAGGAACTTAATAACCACAAAAAGTTTAATTCATAAAAATTGCCGTTACCTTGAAGGCTTGAGTAAGAACTTTGATGCAGATTTTTGAAAGTAAGACTGACAGTTTTTGATGTTCATGAACAAGAAGACTGAATGTGTTTTGGTTTTGTAGCTCATGAAGTTAAGCAGCTGAAGCTTGCTTTGGTTGTCAGTCTCCAATTGGACTAAGCATTGTTTTATGTGTTAGTGGACAGACACTTCTAAAAACATACAGTGCCATGAAATGGATACTTGCATTGTTATAAATCAGGTGTCATTGTTTTGTATTTGGAAGATGAAACTCTTAAAGTGGTTTGACAGAGGCAAGTCAAATGAACTAGTTCAGAAATTGTCAACACATGCTACTGCTAATCCAAGGGTCCTTTGGTCTGTTCAGTCAACAACCATTCCTGTTCTCTTCAGAAAAAAAGTGTTTCTTACCATTCTGCCCACTTCCAGGACTGGAGCCTGTAGTGTGTATGAAAGGGTGATGTACAAACCTCTACCCCCACAGAACTTGTGCCAGATGTTATGTGCTTGGTAATGCAACTTGAGAAAATAGAAAGGGCTGAAATAATTGAAATTCTTACTGTTTCTCCAGTAGGTGATTTGAAAATACGCCATTTAGCACAGGTTAAAATGACAAGAGGGACTATTGCTCACTGAGAGTGACTTCTGGTTTTAGAATTCTTTAAAATGCTCACGTTTGGTTTCAGGATCTTAAATACCTTCTGCCTGGAACAAGCATTTTTCTTTTGCAGCAGAGGGGACTGAAAAGAGTGTGGAGAGTGGTATCATACTTCTTTTCTTTCTTTCTTTCTAGGGCAGGTGCTTTTTTGACACAAAACTGGTAACTTAGTTGAGGTATATTGTGCAGAATAGAGAGAAGGAAACAGCTGCTAAGATCAGAAAACAAATCTGTAATGGAGAATAGAAAACAGGTCTTTCCAAGGTGTGTATATAAACTTGTTCTCACTTGTCCATCTTTTTTGTGTAGGTTGTTGTCTAATCGTTCATTAGGACTCTGTCATAGATGTTTTATGAAGTGTTGTCAGGGTTTCCATTGCAATGAACTAGTTAAATCACTGTTTAAATGATTATATATATTTTTTTAAAAGTTGTATATACTCTAGAAAACTCTGGAAACTACTTTTACCTAGAAAAATTTTTTCTTTTGAATCAATTTGAACTATTCCCAAGAACAAACAAGCTGCTGGTTTTTTTGGGTTTTGTTTCGGTATTTTTTTGACTGTGGAATTATATTTTTCAAGAAAAAAATACAGTCAAACCATTTTGGTCTCCAGTGTTCAGGTAAAATTTGCATCTCTATACTTACCTCTAAGTCTTAGTGATTTTTAAAGGTTTTCTTTGTGTGTGTTTATTTATTTACTTATTTAATGCAGTATTTGATACATGTTTGATCTCCAGAAGGTTACTCCATTTTGTTTGGCTTGGTGAAGATGAATTTTAGGAGTTCATCTGTCTCTTAGTTGATGCTGTTGTGTTTCCCCAGTAGTTTTGTGTCAGTCCCATGAGGCTGTGTAGCATCAAGTAGTTCACCTAAGTGTCATCCAGGGTAAAGCTATGAGAAAATGTGGGTTTTATCTCACCATTATTCCATCTTGCCGGAATGAGAAAGTTCATGACTTACAGAGACAAAATTCTTTGTCCTGAACATGAGCGTTGCAAAGCTATAGGGTAGATTAGAAATCTTAAGAGCAGGAAAGTGCTGCATTAGGTAAAGTAAATGGCTCCAAGTAGTTGTCAGAATACGACTACCCTGACAGGAGAGTAAGTTCTCTATAAAAGAACTTCTGAGGTACTTGGGCCACAGCTTAATTACACCTTCATTTAATAGTTTTGTATGAAAATGAACAGGGAAAGAAGGAATTGGTGTTGAAAGAGAGGAATGTGTGAATATTCCACAGTGTTGGACTTGCGTATCTGTTGGGAGAAAGGAAAAATCCAAATATTCACAGTGCTCAGCAGGAATCAGAGAAGAGATTTTCTTCCTCTTAGTGGTGTGCTGTGAGAACAGTGATGCAGCCTGGCAGGCCAAGTCCTGTTGCATTCGAGGAACAAAAAACAATAGCCGACAATGGCTCAGAAGCTGCAGGGTAGCTGGTGTAGTAAAGAAGGAAAAAAATTAGGGCCGAATCTCGCACAGTAGATTGTGATGCTGTCGTCTTTTTAAATATAGTCATTACAGCTGAAGGAAGCAGAGGGAAAAAGCTGATGCTGGAACAATCTGGTAGTTAAATCTAAGGGAAATGGGGAGAAGGGGTGGACTCCTGCTCATCTGCAGCAGCACTGCACACAGAGCCTACCTGATTTAGGCCTAGCGACAGTGCGTTGGAGGCCTTGGGAAGGCAGATAGCTCCGCCAGCGTGTTTTGTCAGTGTGACGTACTTGGGAGTGTGTACAGCCTGCATGCTAAACGCCAGTGGCTGCCTTTGACTTCGCTTCTCACAGTTCTAGGAATGTAATGAAATCCCTTCTCACTCACGCTTTTATTTTGGGATGGAGGGGGAGAGAAAGGAGCTTTCAGTATTCTGGTTAGTTCAGAGTTTGAAACAAGCGTGTTTTACCTAATTCTGTTTACTGCCTTTTTATTTGGGCTCTGTGTGAAACACATTGATACATTTGCATGCTCTATCATAATTATCAGTACACAAACCTAGAAACTCATGGAAGCCCTGTTGATCCATATCTAATTAATCTCTACACAGGGAATACAATACTTATTATTAGAGGGTCTTAAGCATGTCTTTTTCCCTTTTTTTTTTTTTCTTTCTTTGCTGGACTCTGTGCTCAGGAGATCAGGAAGGCCAAAACAACAATATGATTTAATGAAATAATAGCTGGTGAAATTGAAATAAGTTTGGCTAAAAAGCGAATGAAATGCAAATATAGAATGAGAATGATTTTTACTAAATGTAAGCAGGCTGTACTTAGAACATATGTTGTAGTCAAAAGGAGAGGAAAATGTGATACCTGTCTGGTAGCAGCAGAGGGTCCCAGACACCTTTTAGAGTTCAGAGCACCCAACAGAATCAACAGAAGTCTGAGACTGTTTTACGCTGAAGTTTGTGACATTAAATTGCTAGTATTCTTTCTAGAAAAAAATCAGTTTTAGCAGGTGAGAAGCATTACCTTCTTCATTTTGTTTGTAAAATCTGAAGACAGATTAAGAAACAAACAATTGTTCTTTTGACACTTTTTTCATGTGAACATCTGTTCACTAACAAATAATTTTCATATTGTCTTTTGTCAATTATTTAGAAGCCTAATATGTGAACAAGTGGTCTTTAGTGTTGTAAAGGCAAGGATTTATGTATAGTTTCTCATTTTGAGCCATGTTGCCTCCTGTTAAAATGGAAGCTCTACATAAGATGAAACAAACTCCTGTATTCTTACAAGTATTTTTCAGTGTCATGAAGTACAGAATACAAGAATGTATGTTATCAGCTAATTTTCAAGTTTATGCTGCTGTACCTTATATACATTAAATAGTTTATTTTTAATGCATGTGCTGAAATAATTAAATGAAAGAGTCCAGTTTATTATAATAACTGTGACAAAGTGGGGGCCAGTACCTGTTGCAATATATGGACTTGAAAGTTAACCCATAGCAAAGCTGGCATAGGTTGGCTTAATCTTAGTATGAGAATACTTGTGCCATAAAGAGGTTGCACAGAAAATAATAGTGATTTCTATTCTGCCTGAGTAGCAAACAGAACATAAAGAATTCAGGACTGCTAAACTCAGATGCATCTTTTTCTGTAGTTGTTCTATCTTCCAGTTTCAAAATGAAAAGGACGTTCAAATGTGACTCTGTCACTGAAAATGTAACTCCCAAACCAAATTTCTGACCAGTGGGGAAAGGGAAAGGTCACTTCTTGATGATTGTTTTAATTAAAAAGAGACACCTAAGTGCTCAGTCCTGTACCCAGTATAGCACGCTGGAACTCAATAACTGCTGAAGGAAGGAAGGAAGGAAGGTCTCCCTTCTGCTGCCAGCACAGTGCTTCTACTGCTTCAGCTTATGCATGATGTTCCCCTGACCAGACTGTGAAGCACTTCAACTTTTTGTGGAATGTGACACCCCCTCACCCACCATTCCCCCCAGAAAAAGTGGGGACTGCTGGTGGTAGGACCTCACAGCTGGAAGAGGACGTAAAAGAGAGTACCTTGGTCAGCTGGATTAGCTGCCTGTGGGATGTTATTTAGCCTGTAGGCTAAATAAAAATAAAGAACTAGAGGTAGAACTATGAACTTTGAGCAGAACTAGGCTTCACTTAGGTCTCTTGATATACTGGTAAGTCTAAACTTTCCTTGTGAGTGCTTGGGAAACTGTCGTTTAGGTTTCATGGACACATGGAGATGAGTTTTACTGAAAATACAGCATCTGATTTTGAAAGAACTTTATAAATACAGAACTATAAAAGATTACCTGTTATTTTAAGGTGCCCTGCCATATAATCACTAATCACCATACACCTGTATTTTTAAATGTTTGCATGTGTACATGTGTACCTGGCTTCTGTCTGATATTTGTGGAACGGTAACATCAGTAGAAGCTTGTGTAGCTAATCTCCCTAAATCTGTCACTGAAAATCTCACTGCTGCTCCTTGTGATTCTCAGCCAGTGATATTTTAAACAGAAAGCCCTTGTGATTGCAGTGCTTGTCTTTTTTTCTTCATTGCAAATGCCTGTTAAATTTCTTTGTTTAACAAATTATCACATTTTGCTTTTTTATTTCTTAATTTTAAAACACATTGCGTAATTGTGTCTGTTTCCTGTCTGTTGCATGCAAATTGCCCTTCATCAAAATGCATTTAACACGGATTTATTCACTTAACCAACACTCCCTTTAAGTAGTTTTCACTATACTTTGTAAGCATGGAAATGCCGTATAGATAATATTTATAAGGTAGAAGGAAATTCAGGGTCTCTAATTGGAGCCCTGCTGTTCCAAAGTCTCTTTGGAAAAAAAAAAGTCCAGACTCTTGGATTTGGTATAAATGTAATATGAAGTCTTCTGTAATGTAATATGATCTTCTAGAATATCTGTGCTCACTTTAAATAAATCAGTTCATACATTCATGTTAGTTGGTCCTTTAAAAATATATAATCCTTCAGCTTAGTTTTTTCAGTTGTTTAGTCACAATATTTGCTTTTCATTAAAACGCTAGATTTAAGAAGACTTTAATTGATTTGCAGTCACTCTTTGCTAACATGAAACTGAAAGCTTGTCATTGCTTGCTTGTGTTTTGGACTTGCACTTTCACTGTTTCCTCTTTAAATTCTGGAAGAATGCTTTGAGTCATATACTTCATTTATCCTGCTTTCCCTCTCCAAAAGCAGAATCTCTTCTTTCCATCTCCACTGAGGACATGTGTGCGGTTTGGCTAATTTTATTCTTCATGTTTAGTGTTGTCTCTTTTAACTTTTTTTTTTTTTTCACTTGTTTGGCATTTCCCCCTGCTGGCCGACTGCGGTAACAGCACCTCTTTCCCCGCGGAAATGGAAGGCCAAGGCTGTCCTTGAGTGTCATGGCTGTGTCGTTGAGGCGTTTGCTGCTCTTCTCACATTTTTTTGGTGTCCTCCAAATGCCTCTGGCAGATAGATAAAAGTCAAAGAACAGTTTGTACAGGCAGGAGGTGCACTTACCTGAGGTTCTCCCCATCAAAAGTGCAGTTGCACTTCCAGTGATAGTCAGAGGTACCTCTAGTTTTGCAATCAATGCTTGCAGTCTTGCAGCTCTACCCAGATCATCTCCCTTTGTACTCTGGACCTCTTCCCAAAACTCTTAAGGGACTTCTGCCTCACTAATGTATCATTCCCACAAGCCAGTTCTTTCTAAAGTGGGTAGCTAGGAGGGGAAAAACGGTTTGGCACTCAACAAGAAATTTCTTCTCATGTTTTAAAGGGTAAACTAGAAATCAGAGATCCCTCCCTCCTTAATGGAATTTCAGGGCAGAAATTACTTTAATAAATACTGGGGTAGAGTTTTCTTAATTTTTTCTTGTTCCTTCCATCTTCAGTTGTTGAATCAATTATTAGGATTTACCATGTGTGTTCTTTCTAGAAAGAGTCTTCTCTCCTCCTCTCAAATTCCCCTCCTCCCCTTTTTCCCAAGTAGTCCTCTGACTCTGAAGTATGAAAGGAAGGCAGGAACTTCTCAGTGACTGGAATGAGAAATATACGACACAGGTTAAGAACAATAGAGGTTAATAAACTGATTTTGCTAGACATACTATTAAAAAACAAAACCATAAAGTACAAACATTCAAATAACTTCCTTTTGCATTTCTTCTAAATTTTGAGACCAAACAGTGGGCTATTACAGTTAGGAGGGGACAGCTCCTTCTGTTTTTTGTTGATCTCCCAACTTATTTTCCCTCCCAGTGATACATATACCTTGTAAATACTTGAAAATAATTAAAAAAGAAAAATTACAGTTTTAAGACTTAATATATTAACATATTTTTGAAGTTAAATTGTTAAACAATGTTTTTAAAAAAAATTTCCAAATAACCCATGTTCCCAGCAACTTTATGGAATGTCAAATAATGCAGCAAAAACTTTTTAGAAACAAATGCCAAACTCTGCCTTCCACTGATTTATACCTTCATATCACATAAATATTTTAATTTTGCAAAATACTCCTCAGCTTCCTACTTAAAATATGAAACTTTGTTGTTGTATTGTTAGTAAAACATAAACTTATAGACCTTATTAGTACTGGGGTTCTCTTGGTGTGTGTTCAGCTAAACTTTCCTTCTAACAAGTAATACACTGAAATAAAAATCCAGGTCATGCAACTTCTTTTATATGAGCAAGAATGTAGCCACACTGCATATGAGATGATTTTGTGTGTATCTAGAACCTGGTGAATTGGAACTCACTGAGCAAAATGAGGCTTAGTGGTTTTGCAATACTTGAACTTCTGGTTGCAACAGTGCTGTAAAATGTCCCTGGACACTGGGTCTGGGTACAAAAAAGAGAATTTTACTGATGGTGATTTTATGAATGTTAGGTTGAATGGGGAGCTCTTGATACCAAGTCAGGAAGAACACCTGCCAGGCTCACTAATGGTCATAGGTCAGGGAGGCTTCTCTGATTCAAGAAATAGGCTAAGGCTGTGTGAAGAAGCGGGGTTTGTGTGTAGGTAAAAAGTGTAGAGCCACATATCTTGAATCTGCTCAAGTGACAGAGATGATTCTGAGATTTTAAAACATGTTTGTGCTAATTTTTCTGCTAGGCCAAATGTAGTTTATTATTTTGCCAGAGTGATTTCATACCCCATCCCACCCCCAAGACACTAGGAAAGACTGGGTTCAGGGAGAGTTACTAATGCCCAACGGAGCTGTAGTGTAGAACAAGAGCTAAGAGGGTAATTGTCAACTATTTACATGTGTTTGGTGCCATGGCAAGTTTGGGCTGATATTTTAAGAATCAGCTTGTGAAGTGGTTTTATCTTTACACTAGAGATGGTCTTTGAAACTGTAATGAGTCTTCTAGATCATTTTCTATGTGTTAAATATAGTACTGCTTCTGCAAAGACAAATGATAGTGTCACACACTTCTATTTAAACTTAGTTTGATGGTTTTATAAAGTGTTTCAGAGAAGGTGAAGGAATCTGTCCCCAAGTGAAGTCAGCTTCAGGTGTCTTAAACTCCAAATCGCATTTGTTTCTTGGTCAGTCATAGCAGTAGAAGAACTTTTAGGTAGAACTGAAGTTTGTAGTTTAAATCCTCTAAGTTGTGTGCTTGCATAAGCAGAAAATTCAGGCTCCTTGACTAGTTTGGAGGGGGTTAATCTATCAGTATTGTGTGGGGATAGGGAAGGAGGAGGAGAGAGCAGTTGTACAGATGGACACACTGGAAGGCATGGCTTGTACACTTCAGTGCAGTCTCAGTTATCTTGAGCAATCCTGTTGGTCCCTTTACCACCTGCCTGGCATGTGTTAGTGGGGCTGACTGGGAATTCTCCCAGCTGCAGCACAACAGGAAGATCAGATTCCGTGTGCTGGCACAAAGGAGGCTTGTTTTTATCAGAGAAGCAGGAGCACCAGCACTGCTAACGATGGTCATTGAAACAGGAGCCTTATAATAATGTAATTTGAAATTGGTTATATACCCTGTCCGGCCTGTGCTTGGTCTTCTTAAGACTGCAGAAATCCTGCCCTGTTAAGGAATATGAGTTGCTGACTTGAAAATCACAGTAAACTATCTGCTATGACATGTTTTCTTAGAAGGTAGTGATAGAGTGCTCTCCATGTACAGGATGTCATTCAAATAGAGGAGGGAGAGCTGTTGCTTTGAGGAGTTCACATCTTAAAAAAAAAAGTCCAGAGAAAAAGCTCTGAATCCCTTCTGTGTGGTGTGTATTTTGTGCACAAGCAAACAAACAAATTAATAATGCCTTACTCTCATACTGTAGAGCAATTCTCTGAAATGTGAAAGAATATCAGGTTCACAATTGCCTGTGCACAGCAATTAGTCTTTTTTTTCTTTTTTCTGAGTTCATTCTGTGCACTGACCAAGACCAAGGTTCTTTTGGCGAAAAGTAAAATATACATAATTAAAAATTGTAACATGATATAAATGTATAGAGTTCCATGGTCTGACAGTAAATATTTGCTAGTTTCTAGAGTTAGGAAATGCAAAGAAAAGATTGCTGAACATGACATTTAATTCTTTCCAGTTTTTCCAAGTGAGTCTCTGGTTGCAGTAGCATAAACTTTATTGTATAACTTGAAGGTAGTAATGAATATCTAATTATTATAACCAGACATCTTAATATCCAGATAATTAGCATTTAAATAGTCTTAAGCCTTCAGGTGCTGTATGCTAAAATGTTTTCACCACCATGTGTTCTGATGTCCTCAGGTGCTACCAAGCCTTAAACACAGGAGTTTTGATATCTTAGTTTTCATAACAGTCCCATGAAATGAGTAACTTTTCTAATCACAGGTCATATATGTATTTTGGGTAGAAGGCAGTGCTCTTAATTTGACTCCCAGACCTGGGATTTAAAAAAACCCCAAATATTTCACACTACAGTAGTAATGCAAGAGTTAACCTTGCAGGCTCCTACCTTGGACAGTTTACAGCATGTTTCTAGAGCCTTCAGAAGGATACCTCAGTAAATTGGATAGCTGAGATTTTGTGATACATTTCTGCTGTTGAGGTTTTTGTTAGAAATCCCCTGTATAATGCTAAACTCTTCAAACTTCTCTATTGATATGAGTGATTGTGAGCTGTCTAATCTTAACTTTCTAATGTGTTTTGTAGTGAGAATGAGAGAGGCAATATGAGTTTTTATATGTATTTTGCCGTGAGCAAGAAATAATCTCATTTGATCTACAAAGCAGACTTTATCCCTTTTTCATTAATACTATTCTGTGTTGGTTCCCAGTACCCACAAACGCAGGGAGCTGTCAAGAACCAAAGTTACAGATTTAGTTGGTCATATGCTGTTCTCTACTATAAAAATGCTGAGAGTAGTTGAAAGCTTAAATCTTTTTAAGATGCTTGGGGTTACCAATCTTGGCTATTCTCCATTTCTCTGTCTCACTTCTCTATTTAAGAAAACTTGCCTGTATCGGGCACAACTTTTTCTGTGGCTCTCATTAGTGTACTGTTTATGAAGAAACCAATTTTTTATTTCTTGTAGGGCTTAGATATTGAGTTAAAAAAAAGCATGCAACCCAAAAGTTCAGACTGAAAAGAAATTCAATTGATACTTCATTCTTTGTGCTTGTCCTCTGCACTAAATGAGGCAGGGATGTTAGTAAAAATACTCTACCTGCGTGACTGCAGAATTTTGTGTTGCCAGAGGTTTTGACATTCAAAGGTTAACCTGTTCTGAACACTTAAGAAGCCTGTAGTAAATTATGTACAGAAGAGGATGCAAATGTATTTCCATTCCCTATATAGGTCCTCTCTAAGTGACTTCTCCAAGGCAACACAGTAGTTCCCTTGGATAGTCATGATTAAACTCCTTGTGTTCTAAACTTTGTCCTTGGGAGCTCCTGGCTTCCGAGTCTGGGGTTGCAGCAAGATTAAATGCAATCTGAAGGTTTGTAACTGTGCAGCTTTTTTCTGCACAGTTCCATCTTGATAGAGCTAGGGTCCTGCTATGGAGGCGAGTCTCTATGTAGGGGGAAAAAAAAGGAAGGAAAGAACAGTTGCTGTTATTTTTAAGTGACAGCTTTCTTGTCAGGTTGTGTGTACTTGTGCTACAAGTAAGTTTTTCTTTTTTTAAATAAAAATCATGCTTATTTATTCTAAGACTGCATTTGCAGATGTGTAGTACCGACTGTTTTGTTTAGCTTTCCAAAGGCAGTAATCTACAGCAGTGAGCTTTTATATTTTTATTTTTTTTATTAATAGCTCAGACAGATAGTTGTAGTTGCTTGTTGAAGAGGGCACTTAGTGCTTGCATGATGAAAGGGCTTCCTCTGTAGAGTTCTGGACCAATTAAGTGACTGATTGATAGTGGGAGGTGGAGGTGACAAGTAGGATTTAAATACTAAAAGGAAACAACTAGAGTTTGAGAATAATACCTGTCTCTTCAGCACCCTCAAAAATGACGGTATTTAAAATTCTGTAACACGCAGAGCAAATGTACTTTGAATGCAACCTCAAAACAGCCCATACTTCCCACTTCATAACCTATGATGCTAGCAGCTGGATGTTATGTAAACTAACCTGAAATTGCTCTAAAATTAAACATCATCTGTAATACTTTGTGGTTCAAAATGCACAATAAAATTCGAGACTAGGAGACTGACAATACTGTCACTGCCAGCAGTAGACTTCCTGTTTTCTGTTCTCAGTGGTCATCAGCACTCAGTTCTGCTGGTTACTAAATGGAAACCCTTCTCTTGTGCTGGTCTCCAAGGAGAGAGAGATGATTGTGACTTTCTACTGCTGTTTCTTTTTATAAGGCTGGGGCTTAAACTTCAGCTCTGTGATGACTTAACGTGTGGATACAAACATCTTGTTAGCTGTGAAGTTAAAGCTTCAAATATGATAATATTCTAGTATTTTACTAGAAAATTGGGAGTATTTTGGAGGGTTTTTTTTAGCATCAGGCAAAGTAATTGAGCAAATGAGTTATCATTTATATTGTAACTGTCTTCTTAGAACTCTGACTCATGATTTTTTATGATTCATGTGGTGATTTAAGAGGTATTACCTTGCTGTGCTACTGAGTGTTCTACCTATGACCCAGGCAGTGTAAGGGGCAGTGCCTCTTCTCAGCCTCCACACTTCACATCCCACCATACTGGCTTACACTGCTGTTTGTTTCAGTGTTGGTGTAACCTCTAGCAGAGCTGGTGGGCAAGTGGCTGGGGTGGGTAACCTTGTCATATGTAGCTGTGGCAACTGACAGGGCTTATGGTATAGACCTTAATAAATGTGATGGAGAGAAGGACACTGGCCTTGCACAGAACTAGAAAAAATTGTACCTACAATAGCTTCTCCCCCTAGTGACAGTAATAGTTTGTATTTTAATCCAGATTAAAATTGTAAGTCTCCTTAGTTTTCCCTGCTGCTTCAAACAGATTTTCTTTCAAAGTTGTGTTTTATAGTTAGCTTCAGCAATTAAAAAAAAAAAAAATTACAACTTCCCCGAAGAAAAACTAACTAAAAATCCCTTTCTAAAATCCCAACCCTTCCCTCTCCAACTTTTCAAATATTTGAATTCCTTTTTTTTTTTTTTTTAATTTCAAACTCTAGTTAAAATATTTGTAATTATCTTTTTTTTTTTGTTGTTGTTGTTTTTCTTTTGTAGGAGGGGGTAGAGAGCTGAAAGGGATAACTTACTCAAAACTGGTAAGTGTTTCTTCCCAAGGCTAAAATGGTTTACCTAAGAATAGATGATATGAAGAGCTGGCATCCATTCCTGCAGAAGTTTGATGGTTACTGAAACTGAAATTCTATCTATTCTTATATTCAGAAATTAAGTCTCAAAAAGTAAATATTACTGATGCAAGCCCCAGTCTTATAAATAAAATCTCTGCAAGGCTGAGATTTGGGCTCAAGGGTCTGTAAGTACAATGGACATTTAAATTCATCTACTCAAAAATAATAATGTTAAGTTGGTTTTTTTTCTGTGTAGTGTGAAAACCAAATTTATTTGAAGGGATTTTTGGCTCAGAAAGACTTCTCTCTGAAATTCTGAGTTATTCAGAATCCTTCCATACACACAGAAGGCATTCATGGCTTTGTGTGTGCCCTACCTTTGTTTATATAAATATATATGCCTTGTCAGCTGTGTTTCTAGTGTAGCTTCCAAAATAGCCATAGTTGAAATAGTATTGTGGTATTTTAGAGGTTCCCATGTAGATTGTATATGAGATAACAGAAGTGTGAATGCACTTACATGATTATTGTAGAGTTTAAGGTTTCATTCAGTCTTTGAATATTTAAATAGTCTATATGCAGTGCATTGGGGCACTTATCTGAGTATGAAATTATAAGTCTTGGAGCAACCACTTATTTCTTAAGTGATTATTGGTAATAAATGAATGCCAGCAAGAGATTGAATGGAAGACTGCTCTCTCTGATAGTTGAAATCCATCCAAATATGCCTAATTTACCTCCTGCTCAGTTTCTTTCTGGTTGAGACTTGGAAGAATGTCTGGATGTACAAGAGAATGCATGTACACCTGAATCCTGTGTCTGCCTTTTGGAAATCACCAATTCTGGCATTGAGCAGAGCGTTTGCTTGTTTTCCTTTAAAAATAATGGGATGAAGGATTTTTGCAGGCCAAGCCCTCCATGCAATTTCAGTCATCTACAAGCTTTTTATTTGAAATAATTCCACCGCCATAAGACTAAAGTGGAAAATGCACCATGTTCTATGATTAATCCAGAGGTAGTTTGACACCTCTTTGAATGTGGTGTTATTTGTAGCTTATAATGCTACTGAGCTTAAGTTTTTAAATCTTCCCTTTAACTTCAGTCAAAAAGAATAAAAGTTCAAAGATACAGAAAGGTTTTGCTCTCACAAAATGTATGGCCACTTAGATAGTTTTGTACCTCCTCTCAAAGGAAGTATGAGCAATATTTAACCAGATGCCCTGATATTTATAGACATTATTCTATGTAAACCAGAAGAATGCAGTTTAGGTTTTGCTGTATGTAAGGAATGATTTGGGTTTTTTTTGGGAAGGGAAGCTGCAAGTGTGTGTTCTAGAAAGAAACAACTGTATGTATTTCATATTCAGAATTTGGCAACTTGACCAAACTTTTAAATTAAGTATATCTTTTCATGTTTATACCCCTATAAACATAACTAGACTGAGCAACTACTTTTTTCTGTAAAGCAGTGTCACTTTTTCCTTGAACCTCTTAAAAATTAATTTTGAAAAATCTCGCTAGCTGTTCAAGGTATAAATGCAATTAGCTTGGATTAGTTTTTATGAACCATCAATACTACAATTTCTATCTTTCAAATTAAGTTGTGCATTAATAGAAGTTGCTCAATCTTTATATATTCTTTTACAGAAATACTGTGTCATATTTGCCATGGACATGTATTGAACTTTAGGGTTACATATATTTAAATGATGGATATTTTTTATATTCTCAGTTGAGATAACAGTTTTGCTGTTCTGCACTCAACTTTGAAGTTAGCATGTAGCTACAGAGTGATAAGAATTATTCATCATGTGTGCCTTCTGATTTGTTGAAGACTCTGAGAAAGAAACTGACCGTATCTGCTTTGTCTTAACCCTGAAACTGAATTTGCAAGGGTCAAAAAGCCTTCTAGGCTCTGTAGTGGGTTCCAGTTTTCATTAACCAGTGTCCCACATGGTTTTCTGAAGCATGGCTTCTTTTGAAACTGCAGCGGTAGGGACTTGAAGCATGCTATAATTGTTCTTGTCAGTGAGTGGAAGTAATAATCCGTGATTCTGTTTTCTCATTACTGTTTGTGGTAATAGGACAGGGAACTATATGTAATTTCCATGTATCCCTTGATACAGATTACAATTTTATAGAGACTAGTGCTGCAAAGGCAGCTGTTTTCACTCATCTGTGTCACATGTGGGAGAGGCCCTTGCAGAAGGTCATTTCATGTGTTGACTGGAAAGTTTGATCAGGCCTTTGTTATTTAAATAAGTAACTTTAAGCTAACAGCAGACAACATTGGCAAAGAGTTTAAATAAAATGCTTTTTAACCCCCCTTTATAGTCTTCTCTTTTTGTAACATACTTCTGTTTGAAAAGATAAATGATAAACAAATCAAAACACACACGTTCAAACGTTTCATTTTCAGGAGTTCACAAATTTGTCCACTACTTCAGTTTACTGTAGTGAGACAACATTAAAATAAAATTCTTTAACTTATGGGAATTACTCTCTTTTTACAGCCTGCATGTCTAATCTAAGCTGTCAGGATCCTTTCGAAAACATTGTAGTTTCATTAGGAAGGCCTCTGAGTTGGCAACAATTCCTGTGCAATGATTGTGAGCAATTTTCAAAAAAAAAAAAAAAAAAGGAACTATTTTAACACTGCAGCAATTCCTTAATTGTGGTGTCTGGATGGAAAAGTGACTGGAAAAATTGCTATATAATGTTTTCCAGTGACTTTAATGTGTATGTATTTATAGATGTTTTTACACAGGTTCCACTATGATTTGAGCATATGGGAATCTTAATCCTGTTTCAGAAGCTGATGCTTTTAACATATTTCTGAGCAAAAATCTCTTGTCCAGCATTCAAGGCTTTTAGAAGTATGTCTGATAATGCTTTTCTGTGTCAGAGATTGGGGGGATTAATTTGTTTGTAGTACAAGTGAAGATGCTAAACTTTATACTTATGTTCTACAAGTAGATTTCCAAGATGAAATGATTTTAAAATTAATCTTTTTGAAATGTTTTGTGCTGCTTAATATCACTCTTCTGTTCCTTCAGAACAGATTTCAGCTGAAATTACTACCTTGGCACAAACTTTAGGCAGTGAGTTATTAATATATTAATGTTGTTCTGTTAAATAACATGCACACTGTCCCATCTAAGAACAGCTTGTAGTATCATGGAAGTGTGTTAATGCAGTACATTCAATTTAACTATTTATTGTGATTGTAGAATTTTACTCTCCAGAATAAGTTTTCATCTACAGAGATTGTTAAAACATTCTTGGTAGTTAAATTTGCTAATTTAATATGCAGCTGCAATAGGATATTGGTAGGAAATAGCCGCCTGCAAACCAAGATAAGGGATAAGTATGTCAACTTTGGGATATGTGGGAAGTAACAAATTTGGCTAAATGACTCCAAGGCAGGCATTTTGTAGAGCCTGCAGATTTCTTGTGTTCAAAAGACTGACTGTATTTAGACTAGAAAGCTGCATTTGAATATAGTTCACCATTGAATTCCTGTTCTGTTATAATCTCCTTTTTTCAAATTGACTTTTCTCCTTCACTAACCAAAACAAAACGTTTATTTTTCTATAGGACTGGTGTTAAAGAGGAAACCAGAAACTTAAGGCACTGGAATCAGCAAAGACACTTCTAGAGAAAGTGGAGAAGGTAGAGAATGGAGCTGCAGACTCTACAGGAGGCTCTGAAAGTGGAAATTCAGGTTCACCAGGTAATTTATATTCCGTCTTGCTTTAAAGCAGTAGCAGCATTAGCACTGTTGACAATATTACTACTAATGAGAGCATTAAGCAATAGCACTACAACTATAGTAATAATTGTTTTATAAGCTTGAAACTACTTCAGAATTTTATACTCTGCATTTTGACCTCACCACCTGTTGTTTTTTAGCAAATGTGAAAAATCTACATATCAAGCTGTGGGTGGGGATTTTTTTTTTTAGTATTTTGTGCTGTAATAAAAACATTCGGAAAACTGTGTTCAGCTGCTTCTGTCTGGAAGGTTTTTCTGATGTTCTGAAGCCAATTTCAGTATTCAGCTGGCAATGGAGGAATATGGTGGAAGAACTTTGAAGTGAGATGTATATAGTGCTCCATAGTTTAATCTGGTGCTTCTCTTCTGGACTGTCTTCTACTTTAGTAGCTTCTAAACTATTTTTTTGATAACCAAAATGCTATAGTGCTTGGACTTTGTAAATTTTTACATTTTGGGTCTTTTTACTAGTAACCTGTTCAATTCTATATGCCAGTAGGGTTGCAGTTTGCCATTTTGTTACAATGCCAATGAGGAGCTATTAAAACTAATGCTAATAAAACTTAATTTAGTAAATAGAGGAGGACATATGCATATTAATTCTTGGAAGAAAATTATTACAGCCATAGACACAGACTGGTTGCCAACTTGAAATGTTAAATTTAACAATGAGACCTTTTCTAAGCACAGTTCTCCAGGTATTTCTAAAGCTCTTCAGATATCTGAAACTCACAATTGTTACATAGTGGATGAAAGAAATATATGATAAGTAAAATTGATCAGTGTAGTCCATCATATGAAATTTAGACAATGTTTCAAAATTACTTGGTGACTTGTCAAAAATGTGATCTGGATAATACTTGCTGCAGTGACGAGCATATTGCAAGAAAAATGGGTGAATTAGTAAAATCAAGCTATATCTGCTTTAACAAAATACATCTTACAGCCAGGGAGGAAAACCTGAAAAAGCTAAAGTTGGATTTCCAGAACTACAGATTAGTATTTTGCTCTCCTTGGAAACTCCAAGGCCTTTGTATTCAAAACTTCAGTGAAGCTTTGTTGTGGGGGTAAAGAAGTTCAGAAATGACCCATGGCATTTTGCTGCAGACATAGAAATATTTAAGACCAGTAAATAATTTCTTCAAGTATTAACTACTTTAAAGCAAGCAAAATGTTAATCATGCTCATGTTTGTATGACAGCATTTACCTCTTCTGTGCATCTTCATTCCCCTTTATGCCCAAATGAACCAAAAATTTTAAGACTGTGAATTTTGAATAATTTTTAGCATCTGTTCATAATGATACCAATGAACAGGGATGAAGACTGGGAAATGTCCAAAAAGACTTATTTTTAACAGCTTAAAGTTGGTGGGATTTTTGACTTTGTTTGCTTTAACTTTGCCTCATTGTCATTGAAAGTGAGCTCTGCACAAAAATCAACTTTAATTAAATTTGGGTTTAGTTGGTAAAACTAGAAAAACCATTATATCAGAAGGTTGTCTTTTTAAATTCAAGATGCTTTATATTTCTGTAATTAAGGCTAAGGACAAGTCTATATGTTTACAGTGGAAAATAACACTTGCAACAAAATGTTGGGTGCTTCTAAAGGTTTTGTGAACTGTGCTTGTGTGGTTATTGTTTGTCAGCAAGCACACTGATAGAAATTAAACTGGTTTTGGCACCAAAAAAAAAATCTTCAAATGAAATGCTTGGACTTTCTTGTACAGCTCTGAATTTTGTAACCTAAAGAGTATGTTGCTTCTTTTCATTTGGGATTTATGGAGAATTGTCTGTTGTCATCTTTTACTTCTCTAGGATTTCTTTTTCTGAGGACTCTCTAACAAAACTTACCAATGCTCACAGTCATGGTTTGTTTTCCCATTGGAAGTGGTGGACAGGTGTCTGTGATGAGCATAAGGAATTCAGCTGAGCTCTGTAGCCAAACCCTCCCAGCTTCTCTATGCAGTGTGCTGCCTGTGGCTGCTTAAATGGCTGTACAAGTCATGCCCAGCACATGATGTGCTTTTGTTTGTAGCATAGTTCCTTGGGTTTTGCCTCTTCTGTTTCACTCCCAGAACTCTGAAGATTTCATAATGCTGCTTTGGTGAAATGTATCTTAAACTACCAGTAAGGACTCAAAAAAGGTGTTTAGTTGTTCAGAAAAAGCTGCTTTTTTTGTTTACTTTCTATGATCAGAGAATCCACCGTGAATGACATCTGATCAGATCACTTCTATATGAGCATAGAACTTGAATATTCAAATGTCTTCCATGTCAAAGCTATATTACTTGTCCTGAGAAGAGATGCATCAAATCTAAGTAGTTCATTCTGCTGTTGTGTTAACTTAATTAAGATTAGTTTGAAGTAGTGTGCTCTTCATAGTTTTGATCACAAGAGTGTTAAAGGACTTATATTTAGCTATTCTTACAGAAGGGTTGAGTTTCATGAATGATTCCTCAAGCTGATGTGTGAAAGGAACCTAGAACATCTTTGTCCTTCTCTTACTTCATGGCAAAAAGATCAGCAGCTTTTAAAACACCTTAAATTTAGCTTGTATTTAAGGCCAGTGCAAAGGAATATTTTTTTTCCTTAGAATTGCATGACGTAGTACTGTGTGATCCAAAAATTTAGCAATACTTTATGAAGAGTTTACAGTACTGACTGTATTGTCTTATGACTGTGTCTGCAGGAGCACTTTATATAAAAACTAACAGATTTGTTGCTTGTCAAGCTCCAATGTGGCAGGAAGCACCGAGGAAAAATAAGCTAAGTGTGTTCCTGTGATGCTGAATGGCAGCATGATGAAACAATAATATTCAGTGTAGATAAATGCCAAGTGATGCACTTTGGAAAAACAGGCCCAGTTTTACATCTGCAGTAGCAGGCTGTGAACTGGCTATTGGCACAGTAGAAGGAGTTTTTGCATTGCAGAGTACTTGAATGTTGCACGTAGTTTTAAACTTTGTCTCCAGATGATAGAGACAAACTAGAGAATTATGGAAGAGTGCCAAGAATGAACAAAGCAGTGGAATGATTCGTGCATGAGGAGTCTTTCAAACTGAAGAAGTGAGGACTGATGGGGGAATATGTGGTGTGGAAAAAATGTAAGAAGGAGCTGAATAGAGAAGCAGCCATAGACTGATACAATGTCTCAAGTTGGAAGGGATCTGTAAGGATCATCAAGTCGAGGTTCCAACTCCTCTTAAGTCAGTTCTGGTTTTCCATAATCCTATTAGTCCCTCATGCTTGCATTGTAAGGAAACAGATTCAAAAGAAAAAAGGAGGTCATCCTTTTACGTAAGACTTCTGTAATTTAACTTGGGAACTTATGGTCACAGGACCATAGAATGTTTTCTTGGTTCAAAAACTAATTAAAACAGATCAATGAAATAAATGTGTTAGTAACTACTAAACCTAAGACATAATCTTTGAAGACATTAGAGATGTAAATTTCTACAAATTTACCAAAAAAGGTATTAGGAGTTTTTGATTTACATTGTCTCTTCATTCTGTGCTCTGGTTTTCTTTGGTAACTTTTTCCTTGCTTAGCAATAGACAGCATTCTCCTGCAGCTGCCTGAAGGAAGTGAGGGAGGAAAAATAGTGAATGGTAACAATCTGTCTGTTTTCCCTTGGATGTGGAGGGCATCTCTTGTACAATGATCTCAATCTCTCTTTGAGGGAGAAAAGTGGCAAAGATACTTCTGAACATGGGTCTTCCATCTGGTACCAGCCAAGCCAACACAGAGGCAGAGCTTTAGTACTTGAAACATTCTGCCCTTGAATATACAAACAGCTTTTGTGCCTGCAGCGGTTATCTGTGGTTTGTGTTTCTTGTGACTGCAAGCAAAGATGGCAGCAGTTCTAGAGGAGACACAGCTATTAGATTATCTTACCCAGCTGGCTTCATTTGTCTTTAAAAAGCATCACTTGTTCAAGAGCTGTTTAGGAGGAGCAAAAGTGATGGCTTAATACAGTACTTTTACTGTATAAATAAGAATGGGTTTGCAAATGTTGTAATACTGGACTCCAGACTTTGCTATTGAAATGTTGTAAACTAAACATTTTGCTTTTACAAAGGTTCTTAAAAAATACTGGATTTCAAACTGTTCAACAAGATTTGTAATGAAAATCTTCATTGTATTGTTGCATCTTTTTTCTTTCTAGAAATTGGTTGCCCAAATGAAGCAAGATCCACAGGTAACTATTTTTATATTGGATCATTTCCCTTAAAAATGCAGGAAATAACAGTGCATGAAACTTGAGGATTTTAGATATTTCTGGATCACCTTCTTTCTTGCTTAACACAGTGTTTAGAAGAAAACTTGTTCATAAGTTTTTGAACAATGACTGTTGGATCATTTAAAACCAAACCAAAATTCTTGCCATTATGGAGTCTTTTGCCTCATACATATTATTAATAGTTTAAATCAAGAGACTTTTCTGGGGTATGGTGCAGTTCAGAGGAGCAGTAAGTGTCTGATTCTATTGGAAGCTGCTCTCTGTAAAAGCTGCCATTATTTGCAATACTTTTTTTTCCTTTTTGGAGTATCAGAGGGTTCACAGTACAAGAAGAGAGAGGATATTCTGTCCAAGAAATTTTGTCCAAACAATATAGCTTAAGGTTGTGTTCAGAGTGCCTGTCTTGGGTGTCTTACCAGCTCTGTAGTGTCCATAGAATGGGCACTTGGCCTTGGGAAGTTTCAGAGCTACTGAAGTTGGATTACTGGACTTCTTGCATGGACAGCAGAAGTCATCCCTTTCCCAGTGACTGTGTAAGGTCCCTGGTGTTTTCTTGTACAGCAGTTAAACACTCCAGGGTGCTGGATGGAGAGTTCTGTGGAGCTCTCAAAGCAGTCTGAAATGTTGAGTAGAGGGATAAAGGCCACTCACTCAAGGCTTGCTGTTAAGAGCTCCCATCCCCATACAGTAGTAAATGTCCTGTAATTTTCTGAATGTACATTTTTTTCTGAGCTCAGTGAAGTGAGAAGACAGCTTTTAATAACACTCAAGTAGTTAAACCTCTGACAGGGAGGGTTAAGCAGAGTGTATTGGAAAATCTGTTTCTTTGAACGTTATTATTCTGATGGGATTTAGGTAAAATCTGCTGCTCTTATTCGCCGGTCAGGTCTGCTAACAATTAGTCTGCAGAGCAGTTAGCTTTCAGTTCATATTTGCTGAAAGTGAGGTCATGCTGCAAGCAGTCATGCAAAGTTCCTAGAGTCAGGAAAAGTAAATCTGGTCCCTGCTCCCAATGCTCTTAATGCATTTTTATCCCAGATTATTAAATAGAATCTAAGAGAAGGGAGGATGACTGGTCAATATCTGGTTTTGCTGGAATCTGCAAGCGGAGATCAAAATGCATTTCAAAATTCTATGGAGGAATATAAAACAGGGAATATGCATGAAGCTCCTGTGATGATATTAGTCTTATGTTTTACTATTTCTGTTTAGCAGACTAAACCTGCATAATCTAGTATAAAAACTTTACAACATAAATGAGAACAAAAAAAGTGGGAAAGGAGAAAAATTAGGGAAAATCTCCCTCCCTGTCATGTTTCTACAGAGCTTCACAGGTTTTAAACTAAGGACAGATGCTTCTTTAATTTTTTTTTTATTTCAGTAGAAAAGAAAAAGTCCTGGTAAAAATTGCTTTCTGTCTGCATCTTTCCACTGATGCTTATTGCTTTAAAATCTGAAACTTAGGAAAGTGCTACTGTATGCAAAGTGCCAATATGAATGATGTGTCAAGGCAAATGCAATTCTCTTTAGTACAGTCTAAGGCATAAACATACATGGAAATAAGGACTTAGGTATATTTGCCTTCAATTGATATATGTGCCAATTAAGATTCAATAGATATGTTTGTTAATCTACACAGTTAAGTGTAAATGTCTTTGCATAAGTAGCATAGGTGAGAATGTTTTAATGTAATATACCATAGCATACTGTTATATACAGTATGATACTATTGTATTGGATATTAACAACATATGTATTGTTTAATTTTTAAACTTGATGAAATGTATAAATGTGCTTTATAATGTGATAAGCACTAATGGATGTTTTAATGAAATCTTCTTTCCAAACTGGCCTATCTCTGAGTGCTAGAAAGGCCCTCTGATTATTGTTGCACTCAGCAACTTGACTAAGGCTTTGTTGAGCCGTTTGAATTTTATTGGCTGTACATCCAGAGGTGCTGTATTTGTAGTAAACTATGCAAAAACAAAACAAACAAAAAACCCACCTTCCTGCTACTACTCTTTGTTAACAAATGGAATATCTTTCTCACAGATATTTTTTCTTTCTAATCAGAACGCTGATTTGAAGAAACAACTTCATGAACTTCAAGCCAAAATCACAGCTCTGAGTGAGAAACAGGTAGGGAAACAGAGTTGTATTTTTAACACTGTGTTCTAAAGATGTGTCTTTTCCCAGCTTCCAAGAGAGCTGCTAAAACTTTAAGTGCAAAAATAAGCGTGGGCAACCAGACATTTTTGATTTTTCTTGCATTTCTCAACAAAGGACGGGATGCGTTATTATGATTCTATCAAACAAGAAACTGATTTAATCAGTGGAAGCTATAGAATTTTTTCTTGTGTTGAAACTAACATTTTATGTTAAGGGACATGGAAAAATGAATTAATTTTGTCACTTTATTATTATCTTGAAACTTCTTCTAAACTCTAACACTCTGGCTTAGGCAATTCTTTAGATTTTGACTTAGTAGGTCCACACAGTGTACATGGGTGAGTATGCTGGAAGTTTTCTTAATGTCAAAACCAAATTAAACTAAAATAAAACTAAATTTAGGTCAGTTATGTGCACTTAATAGACAATTTGAAAATTAGTTGGATGCTTTTGCCATAATAAATTACACCACAATTGTCTTATATTTGCCATTTGGTAGGAATTCTCTTTGACAGCTCTAAAGTATGAGTAATAATTACAACTGAATAGAAAGATTGTTGAACTTGAGCATGGGCCTTGTGAATATCAAGAAGAAAAATATGTAATATCAAGATATCTACCAAACTTGTTCTCACTTTTGTTTTTAAAAAAATAAAAGAGCAGCACATACACAAACACCTCATACACCACACCACTGCATCCCTAGTTAACTGACTTAAGCAGTCCCTTAATTGTATTGCTTAGTATGTCAATACTGGAACTAAATTAGGTCACTAGATTAAACCTTTGAAGAGGGAAAAATTTAGAGCATTGGTGAAATGCATGTCACAACGAGATACCTCCATTCATCTGCTACTAGCTGCATGTGTTCTGAGTCTTACTATCCCTAAGAAAATGGCCAGACAGTGACAAACATTTGTCTAGAAATTTTGTTTACTGAAAAAATTATAGTATGTTTTAATAGGGGAACAGTGAATCTAGGAAGAAACATGTAAGGATAATAAGGAAAATGATTTTTTAATGAGAGTAGTAGTTCAACAAAAACTGAGGTTTTGCTGATGTGATAGCATGCCTCTCTTGAAGATGATTTATTCTCTAAAAGCAGCATGAGCCTCTGCATGTAGCTATGTCTCACAGCAAGCTGTTCCAGGATTCTCTGGTAAGCTCTGGATGCCCATGGTAATTTCCAAATGAGCTTGTCTTGATGCCATGAAGCAAGCTGTATTGACTACAGTTCACATGATGAGCATGGACAGGCTGAGATACTGAGGGGAATGTAAGAAATCAAGTACATCCTACCATAACTTGTACATTTGTGTTTATAACTCTCTAAAGTTATGCTGCAGAATGGTCTATACTAACATGTATTTCAAATTACTCATCATTAGAAATGGAACTATGTCTTTTCAATTGAACTCAAAGTACTAAAGCTCACTTGTTCATGGGATGAATGTGGGTTAAGTTTCAAAAAGATGTTGAAAAATAAATTTGATTTTATATCTACCACACAGTGAATACAGTCAGTATAAAGTCAAAGTAGTTTGCTTCTTTGTATTTTGGTGGGTTTGATTATCAGAACAACAGTGAACTTCTCTATGATTGCTGAAGTTTAAATATTTTGTTATCTCTACTACTAGACTGCAGAGCTGCCACTTTTCCAGATGATAATGTTGTTAAAGTAGTATGACTGCTAAAATGCAATGGTCATGGTAAATGTAAGTTCTGGGAAAAGAATCACAACTTTCCTGTCCAGAGAAATGCTCACTCCCTCTTTATTTGCAGGAGTCTGTTGTATAGAAATCTGTGGCTTAGCAATGCAGCTGAGCAGCACCTTAGAGACTACAACAAAGCCTTTTTTTCTGTTTGCACTTTCACTTCTCTTCAGGAAAAATCATTATTATCAATTGCTTTATGGGTAGAATATTAATCAACAATTTAATTTTCACACAGCATGGAGAAATGTGCAGTTTTGCACAGTAAATGCAATGGTTTACATCGTGCAGTGCTTGTATTAAGAAGGGATGCAAAGTGTAATCTACTCTTATTTAGAGCCAAGTAGTTCTGATGCCTGATATCCAATGAATAAACTCCAAGGGCCCAACTCTGCTGTGGACAGTTATAGGATGATAATGATCACTGTTCAATAAGCTTTTAATGAAGTTTGAGAAGCTAAAGTTCCAGCCTGTGTGGTGTCCCTGCTTGGAGACATGGAGCTGAGATGCTGGTGTGAGAGAGGCAGAATAATGAAATATTTCTGGCTTGTGAAATGTTATGCCACCCTAATGCATGCTTTTTCTTTGCTCTCTTATTTAATGAAGTTGGATGAAGACTTGTGCAAGAACCAAGTCAGCGGTAGGTTTAGCTAAAAGCTTTTAGTTGCTGTAGGACTTCCCTCCATTTCTGAAGCATTGTGAGAGTAGTGCCGACACTTGCTGCCAGTCCCTGCAGTGATTCATAGTGGCCTAGGTGTCTTGCTGAGAATTAATAATGACAGTTCTGTTCAGAAGTTTGTGAAATTGAGGAGATCTGGCAAAGTACAAAAAGAAAGCAAGTAGGCTGTACAGTGTGTAGGCTTAAACCTAAAAAAATTTGTTAGCTGATGCAGGGTTGAACTGTTACAGCATAAAGTATGTCATATATTCATATGTTTTTGAAAATGTCAGAGGTGAAAATAAAGGCTTTGATTTGTTACACCTGAGAGATGCTGGAGCAATGTATGCTGAGTGTGTTAACACTTGAAAACTGCAAAAAGAGAAAAACTTACTTGAAGATAACTTGCATTTGAAGGGCAGTAAGCTTGAATCCTTCAGACTAGCAGATTTCCCTCTGCTAGTCTCTCTGTGTTATTTTCACAGAGTTCTAAACTATGCTTATTTCTTTTCTAATCTGAGAGCAGTAAGGAGAATTCAGTTTAACAGGCTTGCTCTTCAGCTAGAGATGTGAGAGCTGCAGTCTGGAAACTCTGAATTCATTGGTTTTAAAAATGGTTTCCTCTTTCTTTCCCCACCCCTCTCTTCAATAAAGAAAAGTGAAGAGAAACTTTTTTCAGAACAGTTGTAATTGCCAAATCTAAGGTTGGCTTCTAAATGTGAATTAATTCTGTTGCTTTGAAGCACGATTTTTTATTATGTTTTCACATCTTTGGAAGAGAGTCACAGTCTTAGCACTTTTTCCTTCGCTTTTTATTCTATGATAGTGTCTTCTCTTGGCATTCTAATTTGTAGAGTTTTATCCACAATTACTTATCACTACTCAGCCTTTGTCTAGGTTAAATGCACTCTTTATAATAAAAAACTTCATGTATTTTTTAAATTTTTCTGTGAAGAAGTTTATGAGTGTATACTTGTTTGTTTGCTTGCTTTGGGGAGGTGGGGTGGAAATTGTTACCAGTGACACTAGTGAAAGACTGAGGTTAGAGCAGGGCTAGCATAAAGGAGAGAGGGTTGTAATCTTGTAGTAGTACCTTTTCTTCTGCCTCTTTCCCCCCCAGAGTTAATTTAAAAAGAAAGAAAAAAAAGAACTTACAGATGTATCATGACTGAGTATGTATCATAATAGCACTTTATTTCGAAGACAAGGAAGAGGTCATGCGGGCCACAAAAAATGTGGGGTTTTTTAGCAATATTGTGTCAGATATAGAGGAATTTCTAAATGTGATAAGGACACAATCTCCTGGAAAAGTTAGAGCAATATTCTGTCTTAAATGTGAATGAAAGCTTACACAAAAAGTCTTTTGACTCTGTGATAAAAGGGTGATGGTGATAAACATGTACAAAAGAAATCACATGGCTCTTTCCCTTATATTTGAAAATAAAATGCAAATGTCTCTTTGTGTAGTTGCAGTGAAATTCATTGAATCTTCAAGAAATGTTGTGAAAACTAGACTTGTAATCTAATGTATTTCCTTTCCTCTTGGAAACAATAAAGTGGATCCCTTTGTTATTTTGATTTCTGAAGAACTGTATATATTGAGGAAAAGTAATCAAAAATATTTGTCAGCATATTTATGCTGTATGGAAATACTTGTGGTTTTATTTTTTCACAGGGAAAAACTTTAACATACTTTATTGTGAAGAGCAGTTGAAACTGTGGAATATAATTAGAAAAAATGCACACCATAAAAGCAAGTTTATGATTATGAATAGGCAAATCTAGTAAATTTTGCTTGTATTTAGATTTTACAGCAAATTGAGATAGATGAGGTTAGTCTAAGTCCTGTATCTTCAGGATGAGACTTCTTTAACTTAGCCACTAAACAGCAAGTAATGAGAAAGGGGATTTGGGATAGATATAAAAAAAGATACTGTAATTTAAACATGGTTTTGTATAGTTGAATAAATGTAAACATGTGGTTTAGATTGACAAAGGAAACTTTTAATTTAAGTTTTCAAAAACTGTCAGGAATAGCTTTTAAGCATTACTGTTGCTATATTTATTACAGGTACCATAACTGAGTAATGAAAAGATTGGTAATGTGCATAAATTCATCCTATGAGACTGTTCTTGAACAGTTGTCAATCATAGTAAAGGTGAATTTTTATGAAGGTTTTTTGAGCACGTTAGCAGAAAATTGTATCCAAAATGTGTTCTATCGTGTTCTGTAAAGAGAAGCAGCAGTGCTTTGGTGAGAGGAAGTAAGCTCCAAAAAGCTACAGAGCAGGAGGGAAAGTGGGTACAGTTAACAGGTAGGAACGAGAACTTCATGCTTGTGTGTAAGAAGGTAGGCAGGGTGTGCCTGTGTTGTAGATATACCTGATGAACACCATCAGAATTTAGGACTAAAACTCTGGAAATAAATAATAAACTCACTACTTACTCCTGCCAGTTTTGTCTGGAGTTTCTGAAACCTCCTTTCACCACAACTGGTATATTAAAATGCCAGTTATTGACTGGATCAAACCTGCAAATATTCCATATGAATGTTTATTTACTACTAACTTGAGGCAGGTGATGCTTAATTTCAGTTCCAGTTGTTTATCTGGAACTGTATGTATTACTAAACACTGATCTTTTTAAAGTAAATGGCATGAATGATAAAGAGATGCTAATTTGCATGCAACTGCAAGCATCCATTTATGCCAACTGTTTATAAAGCAGTTGTAAAATACACAAAAAACCTTTTTGTAGAATCCTTCTTAGACGATTTGAAGTAGTCAGTCATTTTTTCCTGTCAAAAAGATCCAGGCTTATCTGGACATAAGGAGAAGTAAGTTAAGTGCCTTGGTGAATTGTCAGATCATTCTGAACCCTCTGATTGCTGTGAACAGCACCTGTTTAGAGGTGAATATTTGAAAAATCTGCATAAGCTTACTATTTTAATCTTCGGTATTTATTTAATTTGCATCCAAATATTGTGTGAAAATGTGAATATAATGACTTCTCATTAAGTTATCATCTTCCATATTCTCAAGATATACTGGCTGAAGCAAATTTTGGATGTTGCACAGATGACTGTAGATAGGCAGAGTGGATGCATTTCTCCCTGCTGCCTCTTTTGCCCCAAATTCTCTTGCAAAACTGATGTTATAATCATTTGTGTATGACTGAAATATTGCTAAGCTGCCTCAGACCTTTTATACAGCTTAAATCATGATTAAACCCATACTGACATGTAAACTTGGATTTCCCATTCTTCTCTTAATGTAACTCCACCTAGACTTCTCACTGTTGGTTTGTGAACTTAAGTTTTGCATACCTAATGTACATTAACACTGGAGTAACTCAATTTAGGAAATGTAAGTGACCATTTTGTGATGTCATTAAAAAGAAGAAAAACTCTCCACACTTCCCCCCTGCTACTCTTCCCTCAGCATTGATTTTCTGGCTCAACTTTTAATTTTTGAGTTCATGCTGTATTTAAGCCAGATTTGGAGGCAGCTGGAGAACTTTTTTAATTGAACCTAGTTGGATCCATCTTTCATCTTCATATAAGCCAGGGCATAACTCCAAAATAGCCTGCTCTGCTTGAAAATCAACATTGTAGATAGAAAATGGGCAATTAAACTACAGTATTTCCTTGAAAATCCCCTACTGATGGTGAGAGTTGGTTATTAGATGCTCCTGCATGTTTTGACTTGCTGGAGAACCTCACACATCAGTAGTTATTTCAAGGCCTACTATTTCCTTTTCCCTTTTATACATGGAGGGAAGACAAGCGAAGCATTAGATGATGATGATGGGATTTAGGTTGTTTTGTATAGCACCCTTAAATGCGTCTTAGTTGGATGCTGGGAAAAGGGATTAAATCTACTAATGAATTTTTATAAGTTAAAACAGATTAAAGTAGTTAATTCTGCTCTGTTCTGCATGCCTCAGTGGAACAACCTCACAGCCACACAAACAGTATTTTGATTTATTCCAAGTTAGAAAAACAATCAAATCCAGGGATCTGCTTTTCTGAGCCTTACGGATCTTTAGTTGCTATTGGAATTGTTTGATCCCCAGCTTTTCTGAAGTGTGTTGAATTTTGGAAGGGAGAAGAGAGAAAGACAATGTGTCCAACGTGTAGAATACAGGCAAAAGCTTGTCTCTGATGTTTGTTCTCTGCTGCCTGGTATTTGATTTGAAAATAAGCCACTTCCTGAGATGTGGGGGGTTTGTGCTATGAGTTACTGACTGTAGTACAGTCATGGGCTAAAATACTTTTATTGCTAAATATTACCTTATTTGTTGGTACTACACCAAGAACAAGACTGACTCAAGTAGACAGTGTTTTCTCCACATATGGGTCATGTGTTACACCCTCATAAGATATTGAGGAACCACTCACTGTTCAACTCTTGGTGCATAGTTTCAAAAAGGACTGAGATGGATGTGACAATGTTGCATTGCTTCTGTAGTGCTAGTTTGGAATTGTTTTCTGTTAATTGTACTGGCTTTTACAGGTGGACTAAGGGTCCTTTGTGGTGGACAAATAGAGAGGAAACACACCTTTCTGGAAGTGATTTAGAGAGATGACATATTAGAGAAGCATGAATGGGCCAAATGTACACTTTTTGTAACTATTTTTTTTTGGGTTTCACTTTTCTAATTGAATATTGTCTGACCTTACTACTCTCACTATGGATTTTTTCTTCATTTTATTGTGGAGACTGTGATAGGCTCGGGTCTTGAAGTGCTTAAAGAGTGAACAAACCTAAAGTATTAAAGGGTACAAATGCCCTTCATGGAGTTTCATGAAGTCTCTGCTTTCTTTTCTATATTGCCACAGAGGCAGAGAATGCAGTGTTCTTCCACAGAAAATCTGGTATACATTTTCTGTTCATGGAAATAAGAGTCTTTTATTTCTTTCAAATATGGGCCAAGTCAATATGAATTCACCTATTTCTGGTCATTATACAAAGTCACTTTCTTTCAGTATTCTATTCACTTCTGAATTAACTTTTCAAATAATTTTTCTGACCTTCAGAAACTCCAGAATGTATATAGTCTCTTTAGAGCAACTTTCTCCCTGCTGTTAGATTGCAAGTTAGCAGAGATATCTGACATAGTGTCAGGGAAGATAGGTGGTGACCAGACAAATTGTAGCTTTTCTTGGTGCTGTTTTGTTTTTGTTTTAATTAGGTCCATTATTCTTTGAGCTTCTCTTTATGTCCTCCTTTGTCCTAAGTTTGTCAAAACTGGTAGTGAAGTGTGAGGTGTCTTCTTCAACTTTCCCCCCTACTTGTAATGTAACAGGTTGATTTAGGCAGTGGTGACTGCAGAATTCTGATGGAAATTTTGCTGAAATGAAGTCCAAATGCAGGGGATCAGTAGAGTGGTGGAGATACCACCAGGAGGCAATTCAGACAAGGGAACCTAATTTTTACTGTTCTGTGTTGGCTTTGTGAAGGCAACTCTCACTCTACTGACTATAAAAAACTAGTAGGAAGATTAGGCTTCAGTTCATTACTTGCTTTCCCTACGGAGTTTATCTGATGTGTTCTATGAAAAAGAATTCTTGCTCTATTCTGTCTCTTTTTAATTTAAGTGTCTTCTTACAGAAGACTTTTAAAAGCTAGCAGGGAGAAAGCCCTTGAGTTGTGATGAGCATATCTTCTTTGTCCTGTGAACTCCCTCCAAAGTTAGGTGAGGCAAGTTAGAAACAGTTAAGAAGTTATAATTATTTTTTTTCCCCATGCCTTTTCTTTCTCAAGGTTTCCTCAGTAAAATGTTGGCAATGTGTCAATAGTAAATGGCCATTAGCGTGTTAAAGACTTGAACCCAGACTGCCCTGTGTAGCAAGGAGAAATGAGCCAGTTTTTCCTTACTCAGTGAGAAAAACCTCAGTGATTGTTTGTACTGTTTATAGAAGGCAGAACTTGTTTATCTTACTTTTCCTTTAAAAACAAAAAAATTGCATCGGAACTATAATCCGTGATGTGAATTTTTGAGATATATGCTTTAGAGCTGCCTGATGTTCTGCAGAACAGCAAGTGACTATCCTTTTATTTTAGACTTCTGAAAATTTGAATACTTGGCAGTATTTAAGCCTGTGGAGTCTTGCTCCATATCCATTCACTCTCTTTATAAATTGCTTCATTTTCAGTCTAGTATGGCAGTTTTTCAGAGCAGCGGTTGGTTCTTTAGAGTTGTGGCCAGCCCTCTGGTGTGGAATTG
Organism: Notiomystis cincta; assembly: GCA_013398075.1. Taxonomy (NCBI): domain Eukaryota; kingdom Metazoa; phylum Chordata; class Aves; order Passeriformes; family Notiomystidae; genus Notiomystis; species Notiomystis cincta. The sequence continues at coordinate 49,567 of VZRX01008213.1, forward strand.
CATGATTGTCAGCAGCTTTCTAGCATCAAAAGCTCCACACACACCTTTGGGCTAGTAATAAATGCTTCAGCAATCAGCTCGGACAAAATTAGGTTCTTGGGTTCTCCAGCTCATTCTAAATTTTGTCATATATCTCAAGAAACAGACATTTCCCATTCTCCAAGTAAATTATTTGGGGAAGGCAGTTTACAGCATCCCAGTACACTAAGCTCTTAACATTTGTCTACTGGGCAATTAAAATTGTGTGGCCTAAAGGTACTGTTCTCTGTTTGAAACTTGGAAACTTACTGTATATTAATTTTCTTTAAATATTCACTTAGACATGACTATCACAAAATAGATTTGGAATTTATAGCAGTTACAGAGAACTGATGAGGGATTCAGTAATTTCTCTCAAATTAATTTTAAATGCATTCAAGTAGTTGCGTAGCTTTTTTACTGACAATTTCAAGAATCAAGAATGAAATTTCTGCAAAGGTCTTAATTTTTGAGCAAAATACAATTTAGTTAAATGAGAAATGCAGATTCTACAAATTCAGTTTTGATCTGTTAATGGAAAGATCTTTTGGAGAGAGTTTTTAGTTATGAAATATAGGAGTTATTATGACTTTACAGATCAATTTGCATTCTTGAATATTCTCTACAACTTTTTGTTTAGAGCTATGTGCATCTCCTGCTAACAAGAGCATTGGGTCAGGCTGTCAGTGAGTGTCAATTCAGATTTTAAAAGCTAATAAATACTATGACTAGAGTTCAGTAAACATTGATATGAAACCATTTTTAATTTTTAACTTTTCATCTATTCTTCTTCTTAGACTAGCAATCTGAAGGTCTTTAAATCCCACTTGCATGGAGAGCCATAGAGAGAAAACTCCAAGAACCCACCAAAATTGACACTTAGAATGCACAGTGTCTCTGGGTGCTGTAAGAAGTCAAGCAGTCTCACCAACAGCAGACAAGCAAAATGGTCTGTTGGGCAAACAAGCTTGCCAGCTGGAGGGATCTGCAAATCGGATTTTTTTTTGTGGTCCCCAAAGTTGCTAGGTGTAATACTAGCCATTAAACCAGAGTATGTAGAAGAGAGGAATAAATAGCCAAGCATTTTTAGAAACAGCTGTACTACCTGGGTGTACCTTACTGATGCTCTACAATACATTTTCCTGGATAAACCAGGTAAAAACACAGCTGATGGTTTTATCGTGTCTTGGTAGTAAATGCCAAATGCATTGCTTTTGTAATTTGCCATATGAAGGTGCATTATGGTAGTATAAAAATGTGTCAGGTTCCATATCCCTAAACCTTCATTTTTCTTTTAAGATTGCATGCAATAATCAAAGTGTTATGCAGGGTGACCCTGCAGCAGTGGTGTGGCACACTATGGGACATTAATATGGTGTACCTGTTTATGGTAACATCACCTTGGACTGCACTGTGGCAATGGTGGGTTTAAGTCCATGTGTGATATGCTGGGGTTTATATTTAATAGCAAGAGACAGTCTCAGTCCTCATGCTCAAAAAGAAAGCTTCCAATTTGAAATTTGGCATTTCTTTTTTTCTGCTTTTTAGTTTTGAATGGCAATGCTGCTTTTAAACTAAATTCCTTTAGAACAAGAGTTAATATTTAATAATCTTGTACATCCCCTACAATAGTCAAAACATTGGCACTACTGCACAGTGCATGTGAAGTAATCTAGGTAGCATTTTCTAGAAAGTAAAAGGTAAATAAACAAGTTTTGCCCTTTCCTCTTTCTTTATCCTACTTATCTCCTTTTGCTGTATTAAGTGATGTAAACACTTTATTCCATAATTTTGTAATGGGTTTTACATAATTTGGTTTTACCTATGTGGAATTAGACTTTATGTACTTCTGAGAATCATCTTTTCAGGTTCCAAGTTAGTCAAAAGTTGCTTGAATGAAAATTGCTGATGATTTGAAGCTTTGCAGGTGGTAGAATCTCCTTCACCTTCATAGTTCACTTAATTATCTTGAATGGTGTCTGTTTTGCTAGCTTCTGAATTTCTCTATTCAGAAAAATGTGTTTTAAACACCATGTGTATTATGGGATTTAGCAGATAGTTAGCTTCCCTTCTGACCTCTCCCGAGTTAGCAGGAGACCCACTTAACTGACACACATACAGTAATTTTGAGCCTTAGCTTTCAAAAATATTTTAGTGGGTCAGATGTCTCCAAAATTTCATTACATCCTTTATTTGCCTTTAAAATATTAATGATCAGCTCTTGCAATATGCTGATTAGGACTAGAAAATGCTGAGACAAAAAGTTTGTGTTAGTGCTTATGGTCCTAGAGGTTTTTCTGTGTTTAGTTACATGTATGAACCCATATTAAATATTCTAAGATCTTCTTAGTTTAAGTCTCTTCCTTGAAAAGACAAGGTTTGACTTATTACACTATGTCTTATAAACTTCTGTATGAGAGGAGAAATGGGTTGTTGATTGAAAATTTACCCCACTTTGAGGCAGGTGGCAGTGGTAATTTCTTGTTTGTTTGGGGGTTTTCACTACAATTATACCCACAACCCACAGGAGAGCATGTCTGTGCTCTCTTGAACTGGTTGGGATGGCCAGTAAATCTCAGAAAACAGATCCCTTGCCCCCTCCCTCCCCACCTAATATTTTGAAAATTAATTGTATAAATTTCCATAAAGTTAAATTTTCTGCTAACAGTGTCTAATACCAGCATCACATTCTAAGGCCATGCAGAAATGCTGGGTGCTATAATAATTTTGGGCTCATTTGGTAAATTCTAGACTAAGACTTGGTAGCATTACTGCTGTGTAGGCTGAAAGATGAATCCAATTAGCTTGGACCAGAGCAGGGGCAGGAATGTGTCTGAAGCAAAAGTGAGGAAGGCAGGACTGCAGAGGCCCTGTTAGCAGCCAGCACTGAGGAGAAAATTTGCATTAAACTTGATGTTGTTACTGGCTCTTTTTTCTTATCAATAAGTTTGGGTATTGGGGTATGTGTAGTTTGATTTGAAGGTTTTCTAGGAGCTTGGCCTATTCTCACATGGTCTTGTCTGCCTTACTGGTGTTTGGTGGGCAGTGTTGTTATCTCTGGCTGTAGCTTCCTCTCCATTCTTGAAGAAATCATGACAGTAAGGTGCTGATTGATGCCAAAAGAGAAAGTTTTGCCTCTGGTACTTGGGTTCAGATTGTAAGAAGAGTTGCACACAAATGTGCTCTCAGCTCTTCAGAACGGTTGCCATTCTGTTTGCTGTCTAGCCTCTATGTGCTCGGTGTTTCCCAGTGTCCATTTCTGCTTTTAAGGGAAGCTCTACGACTGTGCCACATGTTTACCTCTTTCCTGCTTGAACTATTCCTATTCACTGGAGATGAAGCCCTTTTTGCAGCCCACTTACTATTTCTGGAAGTCAGCAAAGAGGAGAGACTTTGGAGAGAGGAAGGGTTGCATCACCTGAAAGGATGATGCAGCTTGTGCATATCCTGTTTGCACTGTTGTATGCTGTGGTGGCTTTACAACTGGGAAATGGCCCCAAAGTAGGCCTGTGCTTTCAGTGTGCTGGGAAAGATGTGAAGATGATGGGTAGCAAATATAAAAATTTAGAAATAAAAATCACTATAAGGCTTCAGATAATTTAACGTTTGTATTTAAACTGCTTTGGTGAGAAGTCCAATTAAGTTCTATAGAAAACAAAATAATAAGAAAATATCCTTAAATGTATCTTTTTATCCACAGTGCATTCTGTTACCTGGCTTGCCCTAAAAAATGCAGACTGTTTTGAAATCTTTTATTTTGTAGGGCTGAGTGCATTTCCATAAATCATTTAATTGATGTATTGCATATAAGGTATAGAAAGAGTTACTCTCTTTGTTGGCCATTATAGAACATAAACATTTCTTTAAGAACCTCTTGGACTTTTTATTTTTGTAACAGGCCTTGGGTAATTCAGACTAGAGAGGTACCTGCGTTTTTAAAAAAATGTTTGACTTACACAGAAAATACTCCCCAAGCCTGATTTTTAAAAATTTCTATTTTCTTTGTCTTTTCCTAATGGTCCTTGAAGGACTGTAAGCAGGTTGCTGAGAAATATCTATTTAAGAACATCCTGTGGCTGGGCTGATGATAACACTTCGTAGTGTCATTATGTGGAGTTACTGAAGCACTGTGCAGAAATGAGGAAAGTCAGATTGTCTTCCTCTGGAGCCAGTGGTTCCAGCACTGTGCTTCTAAGGCATCAAATCCACTGTATTTCAGAGACAAAACTCAGTATCCCATACCTTATAATTTTGTAGGTTGTGATTATATGGCCACTTTGATTAGGCCTCAAATTAGACAGCTGCCGTGAAAGCTGTGACCTGTCCTCCTGCCTGGTCTCGCTGCTGACTTCTGTCCCTCTCTTGTGCTGGAACTAGTGCTCATGTTGCTGTGCAGTGACTGGAATCAAAAAGGGGTCTGGCTGAAGACTAACTCTGAGATGTGCCATTTTTTGAGCACGATCCATTTTGCTCGCTTGGCTTGTGTGCAGTTGAATGAACGCAGCTTTTGGCAGAAGGGAAGTGGCAGAACAGAAGGACTGAAACAAAGGAAGGGCGAAACAGTTTTCATTTGACAACTGTATTTACCCTGGACCAAACAGCTATTTAACTGCAGCTTTGAACCCAATCTGTGGCTTGGTAGTTTCCCTTTTCCAGAGATATGCAGATCCAGTAAATGTACCTGCAGGTCCTACATGGCAGAAAGGAAGGTAGGCTGTGTTTCTCTTGCTTCTCCCACTGGAATAGCTGATCTGCACAGTAGCCTTATGCATGAAGCAGGCACAGCAATGGCAGTGCACTCAAATGACTGGCACTGAAGTGTAGAGGTTGGAGATTGTTACAGATGCACATGGAAAATTTCTGTTGAAGCTTTGCATTTTGTTTGTCACAATTGATACTATTTTCAGTATTACATAACACTACCAGTATGAAGATGAAGTACAAAAAGAAATCTAAAATAGTTCTTGAGTGTTCTTTGAAGAACTGAATTCCTGTAACTTGAGTTGTATATAGGAAGAACAGCTGAGAAGACTATTTGGAAGCTGACAGCAGAGAGCAACCTGATTTCTTACAGCATTATGGCTTTTGTTAAGCAAATTTCAAACCGAGTTAGTTGGAGACAGAACTTTTAAATTCTGCTTGAGAGCTTATATTGTAAATCCTGAGAGTTTCAATATAGATCATGTGTAGTAGGTCCAAGCAGGAAGCAATGAGGTATCTGAAATCTTACAGAGTCAAAGTTCTTGTTTATTGCTTAATCTCTGGCCTTGAATAAAACAATTTATGGGCAACAGAAAATCAGACCTAAGTGATAGTCCACTGTGGCTATCCTCACTCTTGCTGCCCAGTTATAAAAAGGGAGGAAGCTGGTAAATTCTGCCTAGGGGACTGTCAGTTTTTTCATCAGTTGCTTTTGTTTTCAGTGGTCTTACAAAGCCATATCTGCAGTGAGAGTTTGTCCTGTATTTGGGCTTGGTTAAAAGTTGTTGGGTTGTTTTTTATGTGTGAATTGGAATAGAAACAAGGGTGTTTTTTTCCTTCTAAGTTCTTCAGCATTGATTCAGCTTAAATAACAGTAAAGCTATTTGTTTGGAACATCTGTATTGTATTGGTTTTGCATGGCAAGGTTTTGATAGAAGGGAGGCTACAGGGGTGGTTTCTCTGAGCATCTGCTGGAAGCTTCCCCTATGTCCAACAAAATGATTCCAGCTGGCTCCAAGATGGGCATGCCACTGACTGAGGCTGAATCCATCAGCTATGGTAGTAGTGCTTCTGGGTTAACACATTTAAGAAGGAAAAAAATCAAGCTGTTGTGCAGAAGAAGATTGCAGCCAGAGAAGAGAGGAGTGAGACTGTGTGAGAGAAATAGCTCTGTAGACACCAAAGTCAATGAAGAAGGAGGGGCAGGAGATGCCGCAGGTGTTGGAGTAAACATCCCCTTGCAGTCAGTGGTGCAGACCATGGTGAGTCAGGCTGTGCCTTTGCAGCCCATGGAGGTGTCCAGTGGAGCAGAGCTCCACCTGCCAGCTGTGGAGAAGCCCACATCAGAGCAAGTGGAGGCTGGAAAGAAGGCTCTTGACCCTGTGAGAAGCCCTTGCTGGGTTCTGGAGAAGTCCTGTACACAGGTAGGAGCTGTGTACCTGAGGAGAAGGGAGCCCATGCTGGAGCAGATTTGCTGTCAGGACTTGTGACCCCAGAGGGAAGCTATGCTGGAGCAATGCATTCCTGAAGGATTGCACCTCATGGAAAGGACCTACTCTGAGCAGTTTGTGATGCACTGTAGCCCGTGGGAAGGACATGCTGAAGTTTTTGAAACTGTCTCCTATGGAAGGGATCCCACACTGGAGCAGGGAAAGGAGTCCTCCCCTCTGAGGAGCAAACAGCAGCAAAAACTACATGTGACGGACTGACCATAACCCCATTCCCTTCTCCCTGTGCCTCAAGGTGGGAGGAGATAGAGAATCAGGAATAAAATTAAGTCTGGGATGGAGGAGGGGGTGGGGGACAGCATTTTTAAGATTTGATTTTGCTTTTCATTATCCTTCTCTGATTTCATTGGTAGTAAATTAAATTTAATTTCTTTAAGTTGAGTCAATTTTACCCGTGACAGTAATTGGTGAGTGATCTCTCCCTGTTCTTTTCTTGACTCATGACACTTTCTTTACATTTTCCCTCTCCCCTATCCAGTTGACAAGGGGATTGACAGAGCAGCTTTGGTGGGCACCTGGTGTCCAGCCAAGGTCAAACCACCACAGGGGAGATGGCTTTGGTAGGTTTTTTTAGACTTTAAATTTAAGTAGTGATTGAGCTACTGAGGAAGACAGCTTTTCTGCACTCATGTGTCAAGGTGCAGCTGAATCAAGAATTCTAGCTGGTAACTTCAATCCAATGTTGTAGGGCATCATTTTAGATTAATATGTTGCAGTTATTCTTAAGACATTTATCACTTGATCATTAAAAAAAATGCTCAAGAAACTCAAAGAATGCTAAAGCATGAGAATATGGGCATTCTAATTTAATTAAAAATTACCTATTTGGGCAGGTACTTAGAAAGTTTTCTGCTTTTTCCAAGCGGAGCAGCTTCCGAGTGTTCTACTCCTCTGCCCCCTGCAAATTCCACATCATAATTGCTCTAAATGGTAGCAGGGTTTGGGTAAGGAAGAAAGAAAACTGTGAAACTTTAAACATGCTGCATGCTGATGCAGTCAGGTTGTTCCTGGACAAACCAGCAGCCAGGTCTGCAAGAAAAGAACTGTAAATGACAAAGACTAACGTAATGGTGCTTAAAAACAGTCAAAAAATTCCTTCCTACCCTACCAAGCTACCACAACCATTACAGTGAGAAAAGAAATTTGAAGACAAATTCTCTTTCTATTGTCAAACATCTAGATATCACAAACTAGATCATCTCAGAGATGCTCACTCTAAGGGGGTAGGCTTTGTTACATCCTTTGACCCTGGCTTATATTTGTTCTATTTCACCCTCCTCAAAGTGCACTGTTAATAGAGCACATAGTTTGACTCTGGAGACACGAACTCCTGTAGGATGCTTCTTGGAAGTGAGTTATGCCTCAGTAGTAAGAAATAAGATTGTTATGAGACAGGAAAGTGAAAAAGATGGAGAAGTTCAGGCTTGGGGTATACTCAAGNTTGTGCAGAAGAAGATTGCAGCCAGAGAAGAGAGGAGTGAGACTGTGTGAGAGAAATAGCTCTGTAGACACCAAAGTCAATGAAGAAGGAGGGGCAGGAGATGCCGCAGGTGTTGGAGTAAACATCCCCTTGCAGTCAGTGGTGCAGACCATGGTGAGTCAGGCTGTGCCTTTGCAGCCCATGGAGGTGTCCAGTGGAGCAGAGCTCCACCTGCCAGCTGTGGAGAAGCCCACATCAGAGCAAGTGGAGGCTGGAAAGAAGGCTCTTGACCCTGTGAGAAGCCCTTGCTGGGTTCTGGAGAAGTCCTGTACACAGGTAGGAGCTGTGTACCTGAGGAGAAGGGAGCCCATGCTGGAGCAGATTTGCTGTCAGGACTTGTGACCCCAGAGGGAAGCTATGCTGGAGCAATGCATTCCTGAAGGATTGCACCTCATGGAAAGGACCTACTCTGAGCAGTTTGTGATGCACTGTAGCCCGTGGGAAGGACATGCTGAAGTTTTTGAAACTGTCTCCTATGGAAGGGATCCCACACTGGAGCAGGGAAAGGAGTCCTCCCCTCTGAGGAGCAAACAGCAGCAAAAACTACATGTGACGGACTGACCATAACCCCATTCCCTTCTCCCTGTGCCTCAAGGTGGGAGGAGATAGAGAATCAGGAATAAAATTAAGTCTGGGATGGAGGAGGGGGTGGGGGACAGCATTTTTAAGATTTGATTTTGCTTTTCATTATCCTTCTCTGATTTCATTGGTAGTAAATTAAATTTAATTTCTTTAAGTTGAGTCAATTTTACCCGTGACAGTAATTGGTGAGTGATCTCTCCCTGTTCTTTTCTTGACTCATGACACTTTCTTTACATTTTCCCTCTCCCCTATCCAGTTGACAAGGGGATTGACAGAGCAGCTTTGGTGGGCACCTGGTGTCCAGCCAAGGTCAAACCACCACAGGGGAGATGGCTTTGGTAGGTTTTTTTAGACTTTAAATTTAAGTAGTGATTGAGCTACTGAGGAAGACAGCTTTTCTGCACTCATGTGTCAAGGTGCAGCTGAATCAAGAATTCTAGCTGGTAACTTCAATCCAATGTTGTAGGGCATCATTTTAGATTAATATGTTGCAGTTATTCTTAAGACATTTATCACTTGATCATTAAAAAAAATGCTCAAGAAACTCAAAGAATGCTAAAGCATGAGAATATGGGCATTCTAATTTAATTAAAAATTACCTATTTGGGCAGGTACTTAGAAAGTTTTCTGCTTTTTCCAAGCGGAGCAGCTTCCGAGTGTTCTACTCCTCTGCCCCCTGCAAATTCCACATCATAATTGCTCTAAATGGTAGCAGGGTTTGGGTAAGGAAGAAAGAAAACTGTGAAACTTTAAACATGCTGCATGCTGATGCAGTCAGGTTGTTCCTGGACAAACCAGCAGCCAGGTCTGCAAGAAAAGAACTGTAAATGACAAAGACTAACGTAATGGTGCTTAAAAACAGTCAAAAAATTCCTTCCTACCCTACCAAGCTACCACAACCATTACAGTGAGAAAAGAAATTTGAAGACAAATTCTCTTTCTATTGTCAAACATCTAGATATCACAAACTAGATCATCTCAGAGATGCTCACTCTAAGGGGGTAGGCTTTGTTACATCCTTTGACCCTGGCTTATATTTGTTCTATTTCACCCTCCTCAAAGTGCACTGTTAATAGAGCACATAGTTTGACTCTGGAGACACGAACTCCTGTAGGATGCTTCTTGGAAGTGAGTTATGCCTCAGTAGTAAGAAATAAGATTGTTATGAGACAGGAAAGTGAAAAAGATGGAGAAGTTCAGGCTTGGGGTATACTCAAGAGTATATAATGCAAGTTTTATTTTTGTAATGTTCATTCCAGGCTGATACCAAAATTGGTGTTTTGATGGGGTAAGTTGAAATCTGTAGGTACAAAGGGAGGTACAGAGGTCATCTAGTACAACCTCCTGCTCAAAGCACATATGTACTTCATGAATACAGAGTGATACCACTCTCCCAAAAGGATTGATTGACTAGGCTTGCATTACTTGAATGGAAGTATAAGGTTTTTTCACATTTGTATTGCTTAGTATCCCTGTCTGATCACAGTGCATGTGCCATCAGTCTTAATATGTTCACTTGAATATTTGACAATTTATTTTCCTGGGATGGAAAACCCCCTCCATTGCAGTGTTTTAGGAGGGTGTTTTCAAAACACTGATTTTTTTTTTTT
>VZRX01008213.1:59512-100743 GCA_013398075.1 Notiomystis cincta
CAGGTTTGTTGGGGTGTGGTTTTTACACACTTGTTTTTTTTTTTTTTTTTTTTTCTAAAACTTTTTCAGAATATTAACATTGCTGCAGCTCTGCTGGCACTAACACCAAAAGGAGGGTTGCTGTATGCAAATATTTTTTGTTACTGTATTGTCTGCTAACATAATGTGAAAGTAAGCAACCAATACCTCTCTCCTGTGCATCCAACCTTTATTAAATGCAGTAGATCTGAGCAGGCATTATGACAAAGAGATAAATGTTTTCATTTGTCCATCTGCAAGGTCTTATTCTAATCTGAAAAGAGTTTCAATCTGAGTATTCTATTGTCAGTGTTTCAGATGGGATCTTTCTTACTCAAGTATAGTCTAGAGCTGCTGCTAAACTTGTATTTATTTTTTAAAATTAGTGTTGTTTTATGAGAATGTGAGGCATGCAAAGCTTACAGCCTTTCCCCTGAGTGTTAGCTCAGTTTATTCTCCATATACATGTAAAAGATAGCTCTAGAGCCAGCTCTGTCCCTTACACAGTTAATTAACCCCCCTGCTGTGGGCCTAGATATGTGCTCTTGCTGTTCAGTGAGGTGTGTGAATTGACTGCAGAACACACAGTCTTGTGCAGGCTATACAGAGGGAAAGAGAGCCTCCAAGAAACACAGTGAAAGATGATGGGGTAGCATGTGGCTTCATAATCAGTCATGCTGAATGCTACTAAAGCTTGCAGAAATTGGGGATTTTGGGTGAAATAGGTAACTACAGAAAGGCACAGCTCACCATTGTATGTAATAACTAGTCAGTTTTTAGGCCGTTACTTTAGGAACAAACAATAATAGATGAAAACTTCAATAACCTAGAAATGTTCTTCAGTATTTCAAGCACTTGAAAACTCTCTAGTAACTACATAGTCTCATACAAGTACCTGTTAAAGGACTGACTTGTGCTCTTAAAATACAGATGCATGCCATCCTAGAAGACAAGATGCAAACTCTGGGAAATCAGTAAAACCAGTAGCAATGCTGATTGTGTTTAATAAAGTTTAGTGAAAGAAATGAAATCATTTTTTTGGTGTGTACTTTTATTACAGAATTAACCCAGTTAGTTCTCAGGAGTTTTCACAGTCCTGTTTCTATACCATCTTCTATACAAATGCACACACCAAACTTTCACTAAATTTGGCATGCTCTGAAACTCACCTTAGCTGCTGCAGCAGAGTCTCCATTAAATATTGGACAGCATTTTTTTGACTCATCTTTTTAATTGATCACTTTTGAACAACATTGTAGTCTTTGTGTTGTGATAGATTTTTAATGGCTTTTTGTATTTTCTTTCCATTGTATATCTGGAAGGGTAGGCAAATTCTAAAACAGGGAAGGACATACCACTTATTATATAAAACACAAAAGTGAGCTGTGCTAGGGCCTGAAATCCTATCAGCAAATAATAGAAACTTTGTTACCTATGAGAAGACAGTAACTGGGATATAGCAAGAGTATCCCTGCTTGCATCAGCTGGAATCTGCATGCCAGTCATGCTAGTCATGCTGCAGCATTAATATGCAAAGTGCTTATCTCACCTTCAGGGATGTGGTGTATGGAAATTAAAGCCCTACTTCTGTCCAGCTTGAAGAGTGAATTTTAGCCTCATTTCAGATTTCTGCCAAACCTTTCCTTTTGGTCTCTGCTGTGTTGATAGTGGCACTACCTGCACATTCATGCTGGGCTGGCTGTGGCAGCTGATTGTTTGGTTTCCTGCATGTGACATTGGCTGTGGGGACTGTCCTGCTCTAACAGGGTTGGCCCTTCCTTGTAAATGTTTACTCTGAGTCCTGTTACCTTCCATACCTATACATGTTATGTGACATAATTTAATTCTTGACTAGGTTGCTCACTGGAAATGTGGATTCAAACGTGCATTTTGCTTAACTGTGAGCTGGCAGATGTCAGTCTGTATTTAAGGATGCACAATAAATAACATAAGATCTGCAGTGTTTTCCTGTAACTTACATGCGTCTTCATCCCATCTGCGAATGCTTCCACATTTTACACAGTTGACTGAGAAAGAGTCAAGAGAGTTTCAGCAGAAAGAGTCAGGAGGTATTCCCCCACATACTGTGAAAAAGGGCATGTTGGCACACTATGGCTGTGCAGAAAGGGCACATGGATGCTTTGTAATGTGGAAAACCTTCAGACCAGGAATAATCAAATTTTAAAGTTTGATTTCTAGTGCTACTGAATTGATAAAAATACAAAGGGCTTTCTGTTTAACTAGTGTCCCCTAAAAGGCTGGTTTAAAATTTAATTACACTTATGATATGCTGTTCTGTGTTGTTCACCCTAAAGCATCCCAGCTGCTCAGAGGATGATTTTCAGTTGCTTGGAAGGAGGAAGGAACATCCTTATGAAAGGATGGGGGGAAGGGGGAACTACAGTTTTGGCCATTTTCATAGTGAAGTTTAAAACAAAAAAGAGGAGGAAAAAAAGACGTTTACCATCTGTATTTTCCCTTTACTATTTAACCATATTCTCTCTTCACAGAACACATTTGGAACACGTTCTGTTCAGTGAGTAGGTAAAAAAAAAAATCATAGTCTGGAAGTTAGGAACTGCTCTGAATTCTAATTCCTACTTTCCTGTCATTCACTGGATGTACTTACAAAAGCCTTTTGCTTCTCTGTGCCAGATCCCTGATCAATTAAACATGGCTCAGAGCATTTCATCAAGTGACTAAGTAGCTGAAAATACATTAATTTCTGTTTACAAACTACCTAGAGTATGCAAAGAGCTACATTACTATTGAATATAAGCGATGTGATACTACACACATGGGCATGGACATGAAAGCACATTGCTGTCCATATAGCTGTACATGTAGTTGTGTATAAATGGTATTTCTTCTCATTTTTCACATCATGTCTTTTTAAAGATTGTACTTTTAAAAAATCCTTTTTATGTGGAAAAGCTTTCAGATATATTCTGATCTTCCAAGGGAAGATGCACGCAAGGCAGTAAGAGCTTTTTCACTGTGCAGTAATGTTTGTGCAAGTGCATTACTTAAATAGTGAATTTAAGGAAGGGAAGAAAGAGAGAGCTTTTGCAGGACCCCTGCTCCTCTCCCAACAAAAGCAGTTGAAAACAATTCTAAGCTAATTGTAAATTTAAATATTATAAGATGCAACATTTTAACAGCACATACTTTGCAAACAAACATGCATTAGTATTAAACTGGAGGAATTGAAGCTTGGTTGAAGCTTGCAACAGGGTGATGGTTCAAAGAAAGCTGGTCAAAGACTAGCAAACTAGTTTTACTTTCTGCTGAATTTAAAGAAGGCATAATCTAGATAAAAATAATGTCTTGATATAATTTTTTTGTGGAGATTTGGGTAGGATGTAATGTTTCTCAGCTTCTTTTCTTCAAGTATAAAGCATTCAAAGTTGTCAGAATCAATCTATCCTTGAGCAACTGATCTCAGGTTTGAAATGGGTTTCAGTCAGTGCCACGGTGCTAAGTTCATGCTGGCCTGAACCCCAGTGCCCAGTGAGAAATCTTTGTTAATGTAAGGCAAAGACAGAAACATGTTTAAAGCTGTTAGCAACAAACCCAAACTTGCCCAGTTCCCTTGATTTACTGCAAATTCAATTATTAAATGGCCTGATATAAATCATTAAATGCACATTTTATGGTTCTAAGAGAGATTAATTTTTCATTGTTTTCCTCACACGTAGCCACCTAATCTGCAATTTATAGTTCTGAGGGCTAGGAAAATTATTAGAGGAATGTCCTTCAGGATGCTGAAGTGAAATGCTCACATCAGTAATCTTGTTTGGAATGTTTGCTTCTGGCATCATTGCTTTTAAATATAAATATTCATATTCCACCTGGAACAAAAAACTGCTGATTTTTGCAAGTGAGTAGTTTTCTTTAGTAATGAATCTTTTGGCACTTTTTATTGTGTGTATTTAATACTACATCAAACCCAGGGAGTTGTGTGGCAGTGTTTATCTGCAGATGTATTCTTCTGAAACTTAGGTACCTTGACAGATCCATACATGGAGAGGAGAGAGCTCATTCACAATTGTATAAAGAAGGCTGCAAGTGGGAAAAAGCAATATATTGTGGTACAGGCTTAGTTTGCCTTGTTCTGCTGTTTTCTTACTTGCTTTAACTAATTCATTTAGAAGTAATTATGCTGAAAGTCACATAAAATGAAGATTTTATTCCCTAGTGCATGAAATGAAAGCACAAAAATTGTTCCAACATGTAGAGTTGTAGAATGTAAAATTTCTACTTTGTAGAATTTACTTCTGTAGACTAACTTAAAAAAGACTTTCCAGATCAATTTGTTAATGTTTGTGTGGTCTTTTGAAGTATTAAATTGTCTCATATGCAATAGGGACAAAATACTATTATAAGCTACTTTGGTTGCTCATACACAAGGAAGGGCAAATTCTGTTATAATCCCATTGGTTTGGTATAATGCCACAGTGTCTGGACACCGTCTAGATGTGTGTAGGTGGAGAACCATCTGTGTAGACGAGCCTACAAATATAAACACCTATTTAGGACAAGGTCTTAATGTTCAGTAGTTTCACACGTGAATCTGGAACATACTTTCATGCTTCGTTTTGCTATAAAATGAAGTGTGGAAGGGAAGAAAATAGAGTCTGATCTACTGCTGGTGATCTTCACTCTGACATATTTACTTAATCTTACTTAGAAAGTTTTGAGTTTCTTCAGGAAAAAAAATTGAGGCTTTCATGTCCTCCACTGGTTCTTTGTTTATGGTTTGTCTGTTTCTCTTTAACGATGGCTTTCTTTTGCTGTGGGAGAAGCTCTTAGAAGGCAATGGAAGGACAGAAAAAGAGTGAGTGGGTGGCAGCTCTGCAGGTAGGGCTCTGCCTCGAAGTAGCCAAGGTATTTCTGTTGCAGGTTGCTGCCCTGTCAGTGGAGGGAAGGATCAGGTTGAATGTTGAGTGCCAGTTCAGTCCTGTACTGTATCTCAAAATCAATGTAGTAAGTTGGTGTTTACAACGACATCACATCGTGAACAGGTGTGGTTCTGGAACAGAATTATCCTCTATTCTTTTGACTGATTCATTTCTTTGTGAACTACATTTAGAAAAGTAGTAGGTTAATAGGTGCAGTGCTTGGAATGACTAACTTGCACATCAATTTACACTGCTTATTTGGGAAATTTCAGTGTACTCAAGACCACTCACGAACATCAGAATAAAAATGGCACAGAAAATGATACTCAGAATTTTTTTGGATCGAAAGCCTGACCTCTTTACCTGTTGATGCATATGATGGGAGTGCTAAATACACGATACATTTGTCACAATATTCACAGGGGAGTTAGATGCCACAAGCACTGTTGTTTTATGCTCTCTCTCTTGCCCTCGTGTCATTGCTTCTATTAAACATTCACTTCTGATCAATTCTAAGGATACATTTCTATACTACTTAGCTAATTTTACAGAAGGACAGGCTTTGTTGGTGGTGTTAAAAACAGTAGTTTTAATTTCAACTTATGAGGAGAAATTCTGGATAAATAAGAAAAGTCTCAACAAATATTTTCCTACTTTTTAAAGGAAGTTGAGTAAAGTAACAAGATTAAAAAAATAGATCAAAACTATTGAACAGTACCTTTTTTTAAAGTTTGTTTGAATTTGCCTTGATATGAAGCAGAAATCAATAAATTTTATCAAATAAATACTGTATGGATGGATTCAGCAGTATATAACAATAAAGGTTTGCAAAATTTTTATTTAACTTTTATAACTCACAAAAAATCTGATCTGCCAAATAGACCAGAATGTTTACATTATACAATTAATGTATTAAGGAGTTTATCTTTGGGTATTGCTAATTATTTGGTACAATGTGTAGCATATTCTAGCACCTGCCCAGATTATATTCTCATCAGTAAATACATTTTCTGTTCACTTGTATTGGTACAGAATCAAGCATCCCATGGAAAACCTGTGTTTTCTGAATATCACTAAGAAATAAAATAATTGAACTCTAAGGTGCCTTTCATGTTTTAAACCAAAAAAATTACCTCTGTTGTGAGAGAAAATGAAACTATAGATCTTGAAACGAATGCAGTCCAGTGGAGAACCCAGAAACATGCCCCAACCATGGACAGCCTGTGCAAAGCAGCCTTCAGGGCAGCATTCCCTGCAGGCATTCTGAACAGGATTGATAGTTAACTCTTAAAGATACCAAATAGAATAAAGGTGACAGTGTTCATAAGGCTTTTAATCACTACACCAAGAACAGAACTTTATGAGTATTTAAAAATTATTATTGTTAATGATCATGCAAGGCACAAATTGTAGTGTATGTCTTCCATTAATAAAAAAATGCAGATCTATAGTGGAAGTGGGTGTGTTCTTAAACAGTTTTATTGGTCCTGCTGTCAGTTTTTACCTATCCAAAAACTCAGGCATTTTTGGAAAGATGTCAGCTGAAAAACAGAGCCAGTTCTTGAAGTGCTCTTGGGGGTGAATACCCACTGAATTGGTGAAAAATTGTCTTAGAATATTGGGAATTAAAAACAAGTGTATAGCTTAGGTATTTAGTCCATATGTAAAAGTGAAAGTAAAAGAAAAATCCTGGAAACATACCATTATCAACATCTCTAAGAGTAGTTAAACTAGGCAATTAATGAAATAACATTATTTGCTAAGTTTTTTGCCAACTTTTCTGTTGCATCCTAGTTGTGTAAAACAAGTTGAGTTTCTGATCAGCTTTATTAATTCTGATATGTGTGTTGCAAACACAGGAAGTGCTGCCTAGACAAAACTGCTTTTATTAGTGGTTTGTGCTTTTTTAATAATTTGTTCCACAATTTAAATGTTGCTTTTTGTAGGCCTTATTTCTTTCTCAAATATATTTTATTTGCAGTCAGCCTGAGTTTGTCTGAGTTTGAGAGGAAACATGGAATAAATATCCAAAGTTAGGACTTTGGTCTGATTTCCATGAAGACCTTCAAGTATCTACCTTGTGCAAATGGAAAACAGACTTTGTAGTCATTTGGACCACTGTAGAAAATTTATCTTTATTTAAATTTGAAATTATTTTCTAAAGATTGCAGCAGGTGCAATGGAGTATGAAATCATAGCCAGGCTCTTCAGTTCTTTGGAAAAAGAATGTGAAGCAAACATTTTGCAAAATTTTTCAGTGTTCAGTCTTTTATTGTACTGGTACAAATACAAGTCTGTTTGTTTTGAAACATTGGTAAAACAAGTTAATTAAACTGAGTAGTCTTTTTTAAAATTAGAATGTAAATAGTGAAAAATATATGAGGCTTGGTATTCAGATGATGTAAAGAAAAAAAAAATTAGCTCCTTTTATAACCTCTTGACTCTTTCTCAGTTTTTTAATGAGATCTTGCTAATATAAATATGTTAAGAAACTATATTTAATTCTGCTTCTCCATTATATCTCCAGGTCCATTTTCCAGTATTAGGCAGTCATTCACACAGTGTTTGTCAGATACCATGTCATCAGCTGAAAAATGGCCAGAATTATCTCATTTTTTAAAATCCAGATAGCAGTGAAGCTGATGTACATTTTCATATTTATTTCAGTGGGGCCAAAGTTTCATCTCTTGTCCTCTTTCTGTCTCTTATTCTTAGTTTTCTTTTTCTGCTACAGACAATACAGTCTTCAGTTTCTATGTTATTCAGGTGTGCAATTTTTAGATTTTTTTTTTTTTTAGCATGTTCATTCCATTGGTTGTAGTCATCTAGGTCAGGTATAAATCTGGTGCTTGCTTTCTTAGCATCTTAAGACACGCTTTTTTTTTAAAAATCCCTATGAGCAAGCCTTATTTCATGCCTTGCTTTAACCAGTGCACTATCTTCAGCTCTGTTCTAGACATGTCTATTATGACAGAAGGAATAGAGACTTTTTTCACTTCCTAACATGTAGCTGTTAAAATAATGCTTCCTGCTTGCTGATTTAATTGTCACTCTTATTTTTGTATTCCCCCTACTGTTCACCACCCATATTTGCATCAGATTTGAGCTCTTTTCAGTACTTTCAAAGTTCTATATAATTCTGCCCTTCCTTACTTATGTTCCTCGATGAGTTTCCTGTCTCTCCCCCACTCGCTCCACTTCTTTAATGTTCCCACACATCCATCTGTCACTTCTTAGGCAGTTGCTTCCATGTCATCTTCCATGTTCCCATCTCTGCAGCCTGTGACCTCCCAGGACTCATCTGTCGAAGTGCTTGGATTGGCCACCTTCAAGTCCCATTTAACAGCACACTTCTCAGCCACTTTCATGAAGCTGAGCTGGATTTTATTTAAAAAAATAAATCTTTCCTGTTTATTATTCCTCCTTCTGTAACTTCTGTTGCTGTATCTATAAACTGTACGCTGCTCATATTACCAGCTCCCTTTAAGTGCCTAGACACAAACCCTTCTGCAAAAATGTCTAGAATCATTTAAGACATTACCAGCAGCAGTTACATCTTGCAGCACTTCAGCTAATCAAATACTTCAGATGTCTTAAAAGCTGATAGTGGCAAGACTTGGGACTAAGTGGCCTCAAGTTTTCATCTGCAGATGAGTAGAACATAGGAATGGAGATTATGAGACGGTATCTGCTGGAGCCCAGGCTGTTGGAAAGTAACCAACCAGTATATTGTTTGTGTACCAGTGCTATACAATGGGTTTAAACAGGTATAACCTGAGAATTTGTATTATGCTTGCAAAGATTAGTAATGAGTTTCAGTATAGTCTCAGTAAGGGCCTGGGCAGGAATAGGAATCAATACTTTTTAATACTGACAAAACTTGAAGAACAAGTGATAAGTTCTGCTCATTATTTCATTGCTTGTCTGTGTAATCTATATTAATACTGTGGTCATGGTAAAATTTTGGCAGCTACTGAAAATTTTAATTCAGCCTGATCTTGTTAAGACTGACGTAACAGTGCAGGTAGTTGGGTCTTGGGTTTTGTTTTTTGTTTCTTTTTATTGGTCCAACACTGTTTTGCCTCTAGTTGCAGGATCCTGCCTGCAAAAGTCTGAAGCAAACAACTCTGTCTTGTGTTGCTCTAAAAGTAGGAAGACATAAGATTAACCCTGATCAATGTCTCTGTTCTGATGTCTTTTGCTGAGAGCATCTGTTTCCAGTTTTCTTGAACTTTAAACACCACTCGGTGCATTGTGCATGTTTATTTCAGTATTTTAGAGGAAGTGTGCAGTAGAAAATTTAGTCTTTAATTGATCACACTGAAAATTCTGAAATACAGACTGTGTAATAACACATGTGTATATTGAAATGAAATAATGTGCCTTTACTGAAATAGCCACTAAACCACTGGGACTTAGAACATTTTGGCCAAGGAGTGTGTAGAAGAATTTTGACTGCATCCTGAATTACTTGGAGCATTACAATTGTTAACAGTTCTTCAAGAAAGTTTTCACTTGTGTACTCTGTCTTCAAAATACAGCTTATAAGCATATAGTCTGATATAGTGGTATCTGAACATAGTTTTGTCAACAGGATGAGATAAAACTAATACTTGTCCAACAAAGTAATTTTTCTATAGTCAAGAGAAAATACTTCTATGGACAGAAAGTAAGTGTTCAAGTGGGAAGAATTCATGCAAGAAAATGTAAAACCAGAGACCACTTCCTGTATTTTTTGTATTAAGAATTGTACTCTGAGAGTCACCTTTTATATAATCGCTCCAGAATGGTAATTATTATAAAGTATTTTAATGGCATTTCTGTGCATAACAGAGAAATAAGTGGGTTTTGATTTTTATTTCATGTGTGGTTTAAAAATGAGCTGGCAGACTTCCAAGTATGCTTTTCAATATGTTGGTATTTGAAAAAGTACCTCACTGAGTTGGATAGTTTGTGTTGCTTGCATGATATAGGCACAGACTGGACCATCTTGTGATTGTTGCTGTAGTCTTCGGTGTTCAGGTGTGTATATATTATTTACCTGTGTCTAGTAGCACAGATAATTCAGTTTTTTCCCTAAAGACAGCTGAATTATAATACCAAACATTTAATTTTTAGCAAACAATGCAAATGTGCAGGCCCAGTTAGTGTGTACACATATACAAATCAGGTAAACAGTAACAGGTTAGTGGAGAATTGTGTTCATTGTGAATAATCTTAAAACCAGATGTATTTATGCTTGTCACACCTATTGCAGAGTGTGGAGAAAATATGCAGAAAAGAGTACATTGCATTAGAAATCTAATAGAAATGGAGGGAGAAAGCAGAATGATGAGAGACAGCTGCTGCTGCTGCTGCCCAGATTGGCAGCCTATTTATAATCGGGCAGGCTGGTAGCTGGAGTGCTGGGCTGGGCTGTAACACATCACAGACCAGTGGTGATTGGTTGGATACACACGTTAAGCATTTTGTTTTTAAAGCAATGCATATTTTTCATATTCTATTCAATAAATGGGCTAAACTAAATTTTCAGTGTTTTAAATAATTTTGGATGGTGCAGTGCTTTCATATAAAGAAGCTCTCTTAACCAGTTTGTTAGTGAATTTTTGCATGAATCAAACCTGTTGGGGTAGTAGGGCTTGTTTACATGTCCTGAATGCCATCTGAAATGATAACGTTAGGTAAGACTGAGCATCACACAAATCTTGGCTGCATATGAAAATGGGTCTGTAACAGTGCCCAGCCTGTTTTGTGTTTTGCTTTTTTCCTTATTTTTAATTGACATTTTAAACACATGCAGTGGTAATGCCTTAAAAGTACCTTTTTAAGAAGCACTAGGGCAGTTCCACTTATAAGTCACACGAGGGGAATTATAAAGGCAGGCATTCATTCCACTTGGAGGTGATTTCTGCCTAGGTGTCTGCATAACATATGAAGGCACAGAGCCCAAGTGACTTGTTTCACCACTCATCTGCAGAAGTTTTACCAACTGATTTGATTTCATGTAAAGATCATTCCTCTCCAGCCTCTTACCTAACCAGTAGCCCCAGCTCCTTTACTCTGAAACTCTGGCAAACTTCAGAAATCTTTGAAAAAACTTACTTTTTTACATTTGGAAATGTTTCATGGTAAGATTATTCTAATCAGGCTGATATACAGCTAAGCAGTTTGGAGTGTTGCGTTGCATCTTGACCTGATCTGCTGTTTGGAGTATTCCTGACGAGGAGGCAGGTAAAATATTTTTGTTTATTGAGATAATGTAATTAGTATTCATGCTTTCAAAATGTGTTATGAAATTGTAATTGATTTGGTACCTTAACCCTTGAGAAAAATGAGACTTTATCTTTTTGGGACAAATGGGAAATAAAAGGGTAGATGGAGTCTTTTCTTTACATAACTATATCCATACTTAAATAAATGGATGCAAGATGTTCACTATACTACCCTGTGGCTGTGAGTTCTAAAAGTTATTAAACAAAATTAGTTTATTTTCCAAAAATTATTTACATAAAATTTTTCCAGTGTTCTTGCTGTTCAGCTTTTTAAAGGCCTAAGAGGACTTTGTTTTTCTGTAGCATTTATTCATTCAACTTCATCTGAATCAATTATGTAAGTCTAATTCATATGAAAATCTTTCTAAATCTTATTTATTTGCGTTGTCTATTACTGAATTAATTACACTTTGGTTGTTTCTGAGATCAGAATTAGGAGAATACATACTCAGGATCCTAGGCCTACTGCTAATTCATATAGTGCCATAAAATTTTTGTATTACATCTTCACTTTTTTCATAAATAATTTTTCACATTGTGTAAAAACTGAGATTCCCAAAGAAACATTCCCATTTTTCAATGTCAGATATATTTATTGATGGATTTTGCTATGTCATTGCTGACTGGCTTCTCTGAGGTAAGCAAAATGACTTACTGAAGAAAAGCTGGTTAAGCTGTAATTGCTAGGATTTCTTTTTGCATCTGTTAATGTAGTTATAGTATTTACATTTTAATATGGTAGTATATATAAAATGCCTGTTTCTGTCACTTTCTCAAGTCTTTCATATTAAATTCCTTCATACTTTCATATTATATATGTTTTGTATATATATTCTCAGTGTCTATTTCTCCTGTAATTTTGTCATTTCAATTCCAACATCATCTCTTTGGCCTCTCCCTTATCATATCAAGATATATGAGAAATAAACTTACAGGCATATATTCATCTTCTGTGAAGAAGACCTGTAACAAAGATGTAATTTTGTTCTCTCTGCTAATTTTTGACCTTAGCTGTCCACTGATTGCTCAGCAGCCCATCAGGTTGGTGGCTTCCTGCTCTGATGCGTTTCAGGAATGCCTTGGTATTGCCAGTGTAGCTCTGCTATTTGCTGTTCACATTTCCTCTCGTGCCTCCTTATTTCCATCTTTCATTTCACCTGTCATAACTGATGCTTCCTCCTACGGTTTGTGAGGGGTGAGTTTTCCCTTTGAAGGTTATGTGTTTGCCTCTAGTAACCTCTTCAATCTCGCAAGTAATGAAATGGGTTATTTTTTACATTTTCCCTTCCTATTCTATATGGGTTCTTTGCTTATTTTCTGGTTTCTATGAGCCTTTTTTGTTTGGTAAAAGGCTTTCTGGTAAATCTTGGTGTTTCAGTTTCGCTACTTTTATTTTAAGGCATTTTGACCCACATAATTTTTGTGAAGTTTTAAGCTGGCAGTTAGTGTTTGGAATTCCAGGTGTACAACACATGCCCTTTTCCAAAGGGATACTCTCTGGAGAGTATTCACACACATTTGTGTGTATGTGTCTGCTTAGCTAGCTCTGTGTTTGTAGGAGTTTCCAGGCACAACCAGAGAAACTGATGGAGCTTGTGAACTGAGCCAGGGGGTAGTTCTGGATTTTTTTCCTCCCCTTTTGAAACCTAAAGTAACACAATGCAGGCAGCTGTGCCGATGCTTTTAAGTTCTTGGCTTAGATTCAAAGGAAGTGCTTTCCATTAGAGCATCCCCTGCCCGACAGACAGATACCACGGTTGGAGCCAACATCCCCATTTTATGGCGTTCCCCAGCCAGGCTTTCTGCTCCCTTTCCTCTCCTCCGTGCTTCAGTGACCACCACCTTGTGTCGGCTTTCTGCTACTGCACCGTCTTTCCTCGTTGGATTTTAATGTCCCTGGCAGGAATCTGTTCCAGCCCAGAAACAAAGACCAGACCAGCTCTGGGCAAGTACATGTATTTTTCATTTCCGTGTGCTCACATAAGTCAGCTGCACTTTGGAATATATTTCCTTTCACCACTTCTCCCTCAGCACACGCAAAGAAGTGTTTCTTCTGTAATTATTTTAACAAACTTCTTGTTTGTGGGGGATGGAATAAACCAAAGTCACAGTGAAAGTGCTGACCCAAAGCAAGGTCAGGTTTTGTTCCAAAAAATCAAAACGGATCTGTAAGATTGCAGCTGAGAAAAAGTTTGTTGACTGGTTATTATAAAAAAATGCTGTGCCCTAAAGGGAAATGAAGACAAATTAAGAGCACCAATTTCCTGCTAGGAAGTTATTTACCTTGAGCTAATATGGCATAGCATATACCATTTTCCTGTGGTGAATAATCAGGATAGCCAAAGGAGGCAATGGTAGTCTTTCTACTTCTGTACCATAGAAATCCATGCAGGAAGGTGTCCTACTTGTGTAAATCTGGAGCCAGCTTTGTCCTGCTTCATGTTAAAAACAAAGCAAAAACTGTCCTAGGCTGAAGCTTCGGTTGCTGTAATTCTGACAAAGGTGGCTTTAACACACTGTACAATTCTTTATCCTTCATAGTATTAAATAAAGGCCTCTATGTATTTCTATATCAGAAGAAATAACATGCATTCCTAGCTGTCATTAATTATTAGAAAAATATAGGTAAGATAACAGCCTAGACACTGTAGCAGGACCTGGCCAACCATGCTACAGAACTGGACCCCCTTTTCATTAATTACAGAAAACAATGTTATAAAATTTTAAAATATAATAGTAATAATCATACAATATTATAATGTAATAAAAATGTTAGCCCACAGTGCCAAATGTCTAAAGTCATACTCCTGGAGAAAACTTGTTTTCACTGGCTCAGAGCCCCATCTGCTTTTATTGATTTTAGTGCCTTTAAAATTAGTCTTTTTTTGCTTAGGTCTTGACACTGCATTTGGGGGACCTATGCTTGGTTTTTGTTTCTAAATTAATCTCTCTGTTTCAGTTTTCCCATATGTGAAGTTAAAGAATAATGAATACTTTACTCCCTACCAACATTACAAGGTTATTGTGAAGATTAACTATGCTTGTAAACATTATATAAAGGCCTGAATATTGCCAGCAGTATTACTGTGCTTTATTAGGTATTTGCCTGGCTCATCCTATAAATAAATGTGTAGTGTTCAATGATGAGTAGTTAGCAGTTGATAATTAAAAAAAAAAGCCAGGAAAAGAAGATTGTTCGTTTAAATAGCTCCTTTTATTTTAAAATGCACCTACTTAAAATTATTGCAAATCAATGTCATGCCCTGCTTCAATTTGAATAAATCTAATTTTAATAAAGATAATATTAAACAGTGCAAGGTTGTTTCTGACATCCTAAAGAACTCAAATGAACCGCCTCATGGAAATCATTTAGTACACTGCTGGAATTGTGTGTATGTATTAAATTGAATTATGACAATAGTAGTCCCTTCTGCAGGTAAAGAGCATATTTCCTCATTTATGTGTATTCAGTTGATTTTGGTTTATAATTGCTTCATAAAGAGCTGAAAAACAATGATGAAGAAAGTGTTTTCTATCTTAATCTATAACTAAAAAGCAGCCGAAGAAAATCTTGAAGGACATGTTTACTAAAAACAGTTCAGTTTTGTCTTATCAGATGGTCCTTCTCTGTTTAATACATCTGTTTTAAAGGCAAATCAATCCTTGATAAACTTCCATTCCCCCAAAATACACAACACATTCAATATATTTGTACTGATCTTCTTTAAAATGTGTAGTGTTCTGGTACAACATTAATATTCTTGCCGCAAATTATACTCAGAGATTAAAACAATAAGGCCTAGTAACATGAAATAATAATTTTTGAACATAGTAGTCTATATGTGCATGGTTTGAATAAATGTATGTTTAGCTTTATTTTTACTGTAAAATTATATTGATCTGAGTTAGTAAAAAAATAGGTAAACATTTTAGGGAATGTTGCATTGTTTTATAGATCCACTGCCAGTGAGAATCAGCTTTTTTTCTACAAAGTTAAAAAGAAATACAAACTCAGAAAAAAATAAAACTAAGCTTTTTAAATGAAGATATTTCTCTTCAAAGGAAAAAATGAAAATCAAAGTTCACAAACTTTTCTGTGCACTTAATGAATAAAATGTACCCTTAGATTGTAATTTAACTCATCTGCTAGTGTAGTAGTACATACAGATCTTTGTGTCCAGCAGTCACAGAGGGCAACAGCATTGCCCAGCTCTCTTTATCCACATGATCTGTTTTGTTCATAATGTCAGTACTTTATCCATGCAGTGCCACTGGATGTTCACTTCTTTATCTGCATACCGGGAGAGAGAGAGATGTTAACAGCAAAGGTCAGCAGTATTGTGCTTTTGCTGCAGCACTGTAGGCTGCTGTACCTTGTTACTGTTCTGTCCGTTGCTAGATCACCTCCTTGCCTCCCCTGTGTCACGTGCTTTATTCCAGCCACAGCTGAAATAGCAGAGCTGAAGGAAAGGGGAGCCACCAGGCTGAACTTTTCAGTGATGTAGCAGTGTATAATAGCAGCATGTAACCATGGCCCTGCCATCAGCACCCAGAAGTGAATCTGTAATTCTCCGTACTGGAATTATGCTAACCTCATAGTGTACATTTTGCTCTTTGAGTTTTCAAGAGGATGATTCGACAGTGCATGACTTTTTTAGTGAGAACTTCTATCATTTCAATATGTTTTATGGATTCTTCTGTTTCTTTTTATTGGATGGACTTAAATGGATAGTTTTAGGGGGGTTGATATGATTAGAATTTCACATTTTAGTCACAGCGTGGTTTTGTCACACCTGTTTGTGCATCTACCCTGATTAATATTCAGCTGATGTCATTCTGATGTAACTTGATTTGAAGCTGAAGTCCTGAGCTCATCAGAAAGAGCTTCTAGTGGCAAATGAGAATGCTGACACTCCAGAAATGCCTTAGAAGGCTTTAAAAAACATGTGAAGTGGCTTTTCTCTGTATATTCAAAAAGTTAAAGCAAAAGCCAACTATTTAAAATGAAAAATTGCTGGCCCTCAGACAATACAATGTGTCTGTCATAATGTGCACACAAAGAAACCATATTAATTTTTAATCATCAAGGACATAGCTTATACCATGGGGAGAACTTCAAAACCGAGTATTTAAAAAAATAATATTGTGTCAATGTATCAACAATAATACTTCAAACTTCAGAAAATGTTGATATTCATTGATAGGCCTAAGCTTTCAAAACATCATTATTTCCCTCTAGGAGCTGGCTTTCAAATAGGTAATACTGGCCTCTGTATATTTCTGGAAGTTTAATTTTTAATTATTTCTTAGTCTCCCTGTTCTTTTGTAGCTTTAACTGAGATCCTGCCACAGTGAAGATGTGCTTTTGCTACAGACACATTGTTCTGGCAAGTCTTGTAACTTTTGCCAGTGCCTTGCACTGAGCTACGTTATTGTAATCTGTGGTTTCCATGAGAAGCAGGCTGCAGGTTATTAGAGATGAAGAAAAGGAAGGTGTCCTGCTGTCATGCATTCAGTTGTTCTTACTGCCTTCACCATTGTCTACCTGGAGTTACACAGAGCATCTGCATAAGTGCACACAAACATTCATTATCATTGTTTGAGGAACTGCAGTCATTTCTGCTGCAGCTGTGTGTTAGTGCAGTGTGTTTCAGAATCCAAAACCACAATAAATGTACTATAAATTATCAAAAGGCAACACTTTGATTTTTCCTAGTCTGCTTATAGGTTTAGGAGTTTTGTAGCTGATTTAAGTGGATTCTGTATGTGCTGCATGGACTTGATACTAGAGTTCACTTCAATGTGAAAATGAACTAGACAAGGTACTTTTAGAGGAAGTTTAAAAATATATTAATGGATATGATAGACATTTTAGAAGAAGTTTTGTACAGATTGAGAAGGGACAGCAGCTGCTGCTTCTCAGCTTGAATGGCAGAGGGAATTGTCATGGCCTGCTGGTCAGCCACCCTGTACAGACAGGCCTCATAATTTTCTAGTAACTTCTCCTTAAAGCTACTGCTTATATTTTGGCTTTCTGTTTTGGAAAGAAGGTTTTTAGTGGCATGCGTTACGTGAGAGTTCTTGGTAATTCTGTTACAGGCAAAATGCAAATAAGTAAGCCCATTGGACTCATCTGACAGTGCTTATTTGCTGGAAGCTGTCATCTTTTGTAGCATTGTTTCCTCTCTGTAAGAAACAAAGAAAAATATTTGTAGTCTTAAGGTGTAGTTATCCACATATAACAACCTAATTTTAATTTTTTTCTGAGGCAACTGAGGGTAGAAAATGTTTTTAAGGAAAAAGGCTCTGAGGCTTATTTGGACAGCTTTAAACAATCTAATGCTTTGCATGTTGCAACACAGTTGTTTTCTGCTTATAGTTGGTAAAGTTTTGCAGACCAGAATTTCTGAGTTGTGATGTTAGAGAATTTCTAAGAGTTCTCTTCAGTACATTCTGTATGCAATTTTTCATTGCTTTGTATACAGTGTTTCAAGAAGCAGGTAAAATAAAAATGCCAGAACTATTTGATACAGAAGTTAATAAATGAATCAAAAGAAGACTGAGGAATAATATTGGCTAAATTGATTCTTCAAGTGAAGCAGATAGAACCTGTAGGTAACACGTAGCTTTTCCAGGTAGAGCTTTAAGACAGTCCTCCCACTGAATTGAAAGCTGGCAGAAGCCCTCGCGTGTGATTCTCAGTAGAATCTGGGTAGGAATATGCCTCCAGGATGTCTTGGAGAGCTTTGTTCACTCCAAAGGAGGAGACGTGGCAGTGACTGAATGAATGTAGAAGATGAATTTTTATAGTTTGTGTGCAGTGGAGTAGAGGGGGGGAGGAGTCCCAATAAGCCAGACTACATGGGAGTACTTCATATGTGTGGTATCTGGTGATAATAAACATAAAATTAAAATAAACAGATGCTGGTGCTGGTGCAGCATTCTCTCTCAGGAGAAATCCCTCTGCTTTATACTTCCTCTTCCCTTCTCATTCTATCCCTGTAAATTTTGGGTTCTTTTTCTACACTGAGGCAGAGAAGGGGAGATAAGAAATGTCCTTGGCTTAGAAAGCTCTTGGGGTAAAGAGATGGACTTTTGCATTATCTCAAGCTGAAAGGGGAAATGAACGTCATCTGTCACTTTTTGGGCAAGTTCTCCAACCACAAGGACATGTGCAGCCAAGCATTGCCAGAGTAATACGTGTAGATGCCTAAGTGTGCAGAAAAGATGTGATTTCAGGCATTCTTTCTCTTCAGAACTTCCTTCAGGCAGATTTGGACTGATGAGACTCCAGGTGTGGTAAATACTTCTTTTGTGTTAGCTCTCCCTAAGTGTAGTGTACAGAGGTTGCCCCAGCGTGGTCCTGTGAGCCTGCGTGTGTGTAGCCAGGATGAAGCATTTGGATCCACAGTGTGGAGCTCTGCTGCACTAGGCAATAGGAAAAAGGTTCAGAAAAGTGAGAATGAAGTAAGTTGAAACTCAGTAGCTCCAGGAGCTAGAGTGACTTTTCTTGTACTATTCATTTGGATCCAGTTCAGTAATGGTTATTCCTCACATTTCACATGCAAGTGATGACAAATGACTTTGCTATCCTTTTAGGTTTGAGGCTTATATACAGTGATTTCACCTGCAGTTTTTGCTTTCTTAATCTCTCAGTCTAGAGGAAACAAAAGTAGAGAAGGAGATTGGGTTGGTAAATTGCCATTGCTTTTCCATTTCTCATAGGTGTAAAAAGTGAAGGCTAAAAACATCTTTTGTACAGCTTTATTGCTGTATAGCTGAGGATGAATTGTGAAAGTGAATTTACAAGAAGTAGATTCTTTCTCAAATGAAATGCATTCTTTATTTAACTGTTGTGGTTAGTGTATTTTTACTGTTTTATTTTCCTTAAAAGTATTAGGTTCCAGGAAGACTTTAGACAAAGTTAATATTAATGAGTAATTTTAAAAGAAAAGTTTAATTATTAATAACACCTCAAAAAGTCAGTAATGTACTGGAACAAAAACTGTAGCTTCCTGAAACAAGATTGTTGGAGTAAGGCTCTTCAATCAGTGATTTCCAACAGTATCCCGGAAAACAATTTAGTAGAGTGCTCTGTTCAACATCTGGCTTTCTCATTTTTAAAACCTCTATTCTTTCTGTTTCCACACTTTTTAAAAAAGGTGCTTCTTTTTTAAGTAGAGACATGTTCTTGACGAGATGAAACAGAAAAATGGTCACATTTCTTTTTGATTCTATGTATTCTGATAAGTTTTCTTAATTACTACATTCTTATTTTTAGCTAAGTTCATCCTTGCACTTTCCTTATTTAAACTTCCTTTTCATGTGATTCTAATTTTATCTTCAGTTTTTTGTAGCATATTCCTCCTTACATGTTCAAACCTAAGTTGAAGGATTAAAAAGGTTGATGTTTTCAAATCTTTTTTGCATTCACCCATATCAGTTTAACTCAGCTCTTCCAACTTTTAAAGGCTTATTTTTGCTTAATAATGTAAACAGCCAGAAGACCTAGTTAGGATTAAAGTCTCTAGTATATGAAACAATTGTACTGACAGTTGTGTTTTTTCTCCTGGAAACAGTGCTGAACCGTCAGGAGAGAGGAAGGGAGGAGTTTTTTCTAAGTGCCTGGATACATTTAACTGTTTTATTTATAAAGTTTGGGAGCAGCAGATTAATCTCAGAACTGTAGAGTTAAGAAAACTCAATTCTTGTTCTTTGCAATGCTGGAGTTTCTGCTGACCTGTCAGCCCCTTGGGCTCCTGCTCTCACAGAGCTGCTGGGACAGAGGAGGGTGGCGTCTCAGCCTCCACACACGGTGACATATGGTGTGTGGGACATCATCAAAATACATGAGAAGCGAGTGAAATTTCCAACACCTGTCTTCTGTTGTATGTCCATGTAATTTCAGTTACGGTATTTTTGTCAATGATGATTTTCTTTTTTAGAAAATATTCATGTGTATTAAATCTGACAGTTATTTATAAAAGAAAACTAAGAAAAAACCCCACCAACCAACCAACAACAGATTTTGCTACTGGCTACCGTAATAAATATGATACTTTCCCTCCTCGTGCAAGTGGATTACAGGAAGGCTTGAAACAAGGGCCTTTCATTAGCTCTCAGCATGGCTCTGTCTTGACAGAGTTAATGGAATAGTGGGAGAAGTAACAAAAGCAATTTGTTGGTGTGTTTGCCAAAAGTACAGCTATTTTTAAAGTAATGTTTGAATGTGCATTGGATTTCCTAGAACCTCCTCCTATTTTGAGTAGAAGCACCAGATTAGAGCTGTGGTTTTATGCAGGAAAGTCAAATATATGGATTTGACCTGTCAGCTTAAATGCCGACTGGGTTAGACTTTCTTCTTTTGTATTGGGACTCTGTTTCATGTCTGATATTTAAGAAATACCCTTGTGCAATCTATGTTAATTCATTTATAAGGCAAAAGAAATAATTTGTTACCCTTACAAAGTTGAATGGTTTGTGTCCATGTTCAATAATAAAATGTTAGAACTGAACAGAAATATAAATAGCAGTGAGTGAGCATCCCTTGCCTTAGAGTTCACCACACCTTCCTTAAAGCCATGTATTTTATAGAACAATCTTTTTTTCAACTTCTGCTTTGTGGCTTTGCATTTTGAGAGGACTTACATTAAAATGTGTGGTGCTGGAGAGGCCTGTTGGACAGCTGGCACAGGCACACATCTCTGAGCAGGTCTTGATAGAGCCCTGGCTGTCAGGCCAGCAGTAGAGGTGTCTGCTGCTCTTGAGTGTGAAACCTTTTGTGTGCATGGATGTGGCCGGGCTGATTGCTGTTAGGAGCATGTGGAAATCAGTATTTGTTTAGAGGCATCTTGGCATACATCAGGCATCCATCTTCACAGGTACTGCAGGTTAGAGCAGGGTGCCAGTAATGCCAAGTTTGCTGAGTTGATCCCAGTACAGGCCATTCACTTAAGAGCTGGACTCAATGATCCTTGTGGGTCCCTTCCAACTCAGAATATTCTATGATTTTGTAAATCATACTTTGCCATAACTCACAGAAATGCAGAACCAAATTTCTTGTAATATTAATTTATTCACATTTCTTATATATGTGTGTGTGTTTGTTTTGGTTCTGTTCTTCTCATTTGAGGACAGATGAAACTGGACCAGCCTTTGCTCTAAGCTGGAGGAGCCTGAAAGCTTTTTGCTGAACACCTGCTGGGCTGTACCTCCACTAGGGTGGAGGGTCTAGGCCACGAGGGTGGATAAGTCTGAGAGCAGATGTAAAGTTCAGCTTTCGTTGTGCCTGGCAGTGAGCAGTGCTCAAGCTCATGTGCCAGCTGTGCCACATGTAGGAAGGGGCCCATGCCTTGGTGGGGTGCCTGGGCTGCTCTTCCCACTGACTTTTTCCAGCTGCCGTGAACCACTGGAGCAGTGCACAGCAGCTGGAATGGGATTGGTATTGAAGTCTCTAAAGTCTTGTTCGGTCTTCTGTGAGAGCCTATGCAAACGCCATAATGTGCATTAGGAGTAAATAATGTCACACAAGAGAGGTTTAGTGCTGACTGCGGAGTTAAATCTAGAACAGTTTGGTTAGGAGATGAGCATGAATGAAAACTTCACAGCGTAACAGTAGTGCTTCAGTTTCACTGCAGACAGCTTTAGGTGGGGCTTGAGATCGGAAAAACCTCGTAGGAATCGAAGTTCAACAGTGGCGGCGTGCTTTTTATACCGCTGCAAATTTTGATCAGCTCTGGTGCCTGCTGCGAGCCGAGGGCGGGAGGGAGGAAGGGAAGGCGGGGCGGCCGCGGTCGCTGTCCCCGCTAGATGGCGGCCGTGCCCTCCCGGCTGCGGCCGCGCGGAGCCTCCGCCCGGGCGGGCCGGAGCTGCCGCGGGACGCCCGAGCGGCTGCGTGCGAGCGCCCGGAGCCTGCGCCTTTTGAGGGGCGTGTGTCACCGGCCGTAAGCTGCTGCTTTCCCTGCTTTGTTATCGGTTTAGAAAGTGAAGGTCGAACCTCTGTTGAAACTGGAATTTTCGCAGCATCTTCCAAGAAGAAGAAAGTTTTATAAAACGGAATTAACAACTAGATGATTTGTTAGCCATTGTGGTCGTTTGGTCACGAGAAAAAGTGCAGTAGAAGAGATGTCTCTTGTTTGATTTTGGGTTGTTTTAGTTTGGTTTGGTTTTTTGGAGTATCCATTATTTTTAATTCTCTTTAAGGTCAATTTGTGAGGTTTTGGAGTTTTTTGTTCTGTAGCAGTTTCAGCTTATTTTTAAAAAATGCAAAACATAGCACTTTTTGTTTTTTTTTTTGAGGGAGGGATGGGGTTATTGTGAAGGACCTACTCATGTGCATTAAATAGGTAATTTCTTTGAAGACCAGCTCTTGAGGATGTCAGAGTTTCTGCTGCTAACTTCCATGCTCTGTTAAAACAAATTTTTAGTCTTGCAGTGCAAACATCCTGGAGTGCAAATTCTTCGAGATGCATGGAGCAGCCACTAGTTTGAACAGCATGAGTTTATTTTCAGTGCTTGTTTTTTACTGCCAGAATTTGAGTATTCAGATTTCTTACTCTGAATATAATTCCAATCCTAATTAATTGAAAATTAATACAGAAACATTTGTAGAGGAAAGTTTTGAAGAACATATGTTTTTTCAGTGTGCACATACATTGTATAATTGAGTAGATTTGGAAAAAAGTACAAAAGTAGAAAACAGTAGACAGAAGTGTTTAGTACTCTAATTAATTTCTGAAAAAATACAGCAGCGAAAGTATTTAGCTGTGTGGAAAGTAGTCTAAANGCCCTGGCTGTCAGGCCAGCAGTAGAGGTGTCTGCTGCTCTTGAGTGTGAAACCTTTTGTGTGCATGGATGTGGCCGGGCTGATTGCTGTTAGGAGCATGTGGAAATCAGTATTTGTTTAGAGGCATCTTGGCATACATCAGGCATCCATCTTCACAGGTACTGCAGGTTAGAGCAGGGTGCCAGTAATGCCAAGTTTGCTGAGTTGATCCCAGTACAGGCCATTCACTTAAGAGCTGGACTCAATGATCCTTGTGGGTCCCTTCCAACTCAGAATATTCTATGATTTTGTAAATCATACTTTGCCATAACTCACAGAAATGCAGAACCAAATTTCTTGTAATATTAATTTATTCACATTTCTTATATATGTGTGTGTGTTTGTTTTGGTTCTGTTCTTCTCATTTGAGGACAGATGAAACTGGACCAGCCTTTGCTCTAAGCTGGAGGAGCCTGAAAGCTTTTTGCTGAACACCTGCTGGGCTGTACCTCCACTAGGGTGGAGGGTCTAGGCCACGAGGGTGGATAAGTCTGAGAGCAGATGTAAAGTTCAGCTTTCGTTGTGCCTGGCAGTGAGCAGTGCTCAAGCTCATGTGCCAGCTGTGCCACATGTAGGAAGGGGCCCATGCCTTGGTGGGGTGCCTGGGCTGCTCTTCCCACTGACTTTTTCCAGCTGCCGTGAACCACTGGAGCAGTGCACAGCAGCTGGAATGGGATTGGTATTGAAGTCTCTAAAGTCTTGTTCGGTCTTCTGTGAGAGCCTATGCAAACGCCATAATGTGCATTAGGAGTAAATAATGTCACACAAGAGAGGTTTAGTGCTGACTGCGGAGTTAAATCTAGAACAGTTTGGTTAGGAGATGAGCATGAATGAAAACTTCACAGCGTAACAGTAGTGCTTCAGTTTCACTGCAGACAGCTTTAGGTGGGGCTTGAGATCGGAAAAACCTCGTAGGAATCGAAGTTCAACAGTGGCGGCGTGCTTTTTATACCGCTGCAAATTTTGATCAGCTCTGGTGCCTGCTGCGAGCCGAGGGCGGGAGGGAGGAAGGGAAGGCGGGGCGGCCGCGGTCGCTGTCCCCGCTAGATGGCGGCCGTGCCCTCCCGGCTGCGGCCGCGCGGAGCCTCCGCCCGGGCGGGCCGGAGCTGCCGCGGGACGCCCGAGCGGCTGCGTGCGAGCGCCCGGAGCCTGCGCCTTTTGAGGGGCGTGTGTCACCGGCCGTAAGCTGCTGCTTTCCCTGCTTTGTTATCGGTTTAGAAAGTGAAGGTCGAACCTCTGTTGAAACTGGAATTTTCTCAGCATCTTCCAAGAAGAAGAAAGTTTTATGAAACGGAATTAACAACTAGATGATTTGTTAGCCATTGTGGTCGTTTGGTCACGAGAAAAAGTGCAGTAGAAGAGATGTCTCTTGTTTGATTTTGGGTTGTTTTAGTTTGGTTTGGTTTTTTGGAGTATCCATTATTTTTAATTCTCTTTAAGGTCAATTTGTGAGGTTTTGGAGTTTTTTGTTCTGTAGCAGTTTCAGCTTATTTTTAAAAAATGCAAAACATAGCACTTTTTGTTTTTTTTTTTGAGGGAGGGATGGGGTTATTGTGAAGGACCTACTCATGTGCATTAAATAGGTAATTTCTTTGAAGACCAGCTCTTGAGGATGTCAGAGTTTCTGCTGCTAACTTCCATGCTCTGTTAAAACAAATTTTTAGTCTTGCAGTGCAAACATCCTGGAGTGCAAATTCTTCGAGATGCATGGAGCAGCCACTAGTTTGAACAGCATGAGTTTATTTTCAGTGCTTGTTTTTTACTGCCAGAATTTGAGTATTCAGATTTCTTACTCTGAATATAATTCCAATCCTAATTAATTGAAAATTAATACAGAAACATTTGTAGAGGAAAGTTTTGAAGAACATATGTTTTTTCAGTGTGCACATACATTGTATAATTGAGTAGATTTGGAAAAAAGTACAAAAGTAGAAAACAGTAGACAGAAGTGTTTAGTACTCTAATTAATTTCTGAAAAAATACAGCAGCGAAAGTATTTAGCTGTGTGGAAAGTAGTCTAAACTGTCTGGAATTCATGAAGACAGGGCACTCGCCGAGCATTCAGTATGTTTGTGTTGTTGATGGTGCAAGAGATTATTTATTTTTTAATTACAGTATTAGAAGCGTTGAATACCATCCTAAATACAAATTCTTTTTAGGGGTTACTAATCAGTTATGCTGTTGTGCTTGTGTGAAATTTATAGTTGAAAAACCCAGTGCAATTGCAGATGCTGTGCAACTTGCAAACTCAATTTTCATCTGTGCAGTATTGCTGCAGAGTAGAAGTTCATGCTTTGAAATGTGTGCAGTATGTGATTGGCAGTAGACTTTGTGAGAGAAACCCACTTGCCTGGTTATTTGTCCCAGTCTCTTGATACTTACACTAAACTGTGATTAAAGTAACTTCAACTCTATGGCATCAAGCAGCTTTTTCACTGCAACTCTACCGTCCCTTTCAACTTACAGCTCCTTCCCACTTACTTCCCGTCCATTTCGCTCTTCCCGTTAAACTGTTAAAATTTTAGTAAGCATTAGCACTTTACAGATTCTCTTTTTCATTATACTGTTCCTTGTCTTTCACTTTATATGTGAAACACAGGTAAGCAGTTACATGATGTGGGAGCACAGCCCCAGCTGTTTATCTGAAGTTCCAAGTTTAAGGCTAACCAAGCCTCTCCATGTCCGTAGTCACATTTCTGCATCCTAATTTGTCATTTCCAGCTAATTCCCGCTAGCTGTGCAGAGTTGTCAGGTATTTTAATTTTTATAATAGATGTGTCATTTCAGCCCTCACTCTCCCCCCTGCAGTACTGATACACTCTGGTCATTCTGCAGGAGCTCCTTGCAAATCCCTGAATCACTCTTTCCTGAAATGCTGTTAGCGTCACCGCAGTGTGTCTCCCTGGCTCCGCTTGCCATTGCCCGAGTCAGGGAACACGGCAGAGCAGGCAGCTTTTCTTCAGCCCCAGCCTGCCGTGCCACGTGCCAGCCGTGCTCCTGTCAGCAGCAGTCAGAGCCCTTGCAGCGTCAGGCTGTCGTGCTTTCAGGGCAGGGCTTGGGATGGAAGAGCATTGCTGAAGAGCAGGTGATGGGCAGGTGCTAACGGGTGTCTCAGAGCCCACCCTGGGCATGTTCTCCAGCTCCATGATCCCGGCATCTACCTCGGGCAAGTAACAGGAGGAGAGGCTCAGGCACCAGCAGGCGGCTTGGCCGACCAGTCTGGGGAGTGGTTGTTCTCAGCTGGCAGCGCCAGGCGCTCCTGAGTGATGAGGTGGCACTTGCAAGCCAGACTGGAGTCCTTCTGTAAATAGTACTGGGTAGCAGTGCTGCAGAGGGGACCAATTTATGAAGAGAGAGTGTCTGCAGTTTTAAATAAAGTGTTACAACAGCTGCACAGACCCAGATTTTAAGGTTCTGTGTTCCAATTTTAAATGTTACAGTCCCTCTAATTTTGGATTATTTTGACTAGGCACAGCTGTTAAGCCTTTCTCTCTTCCTTCTCCTCTCCCCAAAGAACATAAGCCTCTAAAAGTCTATGGTTATCTGTTGTAATATGAGCATTGCTGGCTATCACATATTGAAGGAATGTTATTTACTACCTGGTGATTAAGTTGGAAGAGAGAATGGAGAGTAACTTGAAAAAGGACAGTGACTAACTAAAAGGACACCACCTTAACTTGTAGCAGAAATAATGTGCCTAAAAATACACATTTATGAAGAAATTCTTTAACTTGGTTTGTTTTGGATACCATATCTATGTATGTCACATCTGAAAATCTTACAAAAAGCTTTTTCAGGTGTTTCTTCAGAAGGCATTTTACTCTTGTTGCCTGAACTGGCTGGTTATTACAGTTGCCTTTCCAGGACATTGAGTTAATCAATGCCTTTGAGAAGTAAGATCACTTCACCTGTTTCAAAACAGACCAGTTAAATTTCTAAGAGCAAATATTAAACGTTTTTGTAGTTTTGTTAATGTTAACTAAAATAACTCGCCATTACTAATTTAATTTCCTGAAGTTAATTATGGGGTATTTTCTACATCTGAATGTCTTTTGCAAAATGTCACAAAAGACCAGATCAGGGTAAACAGAAAAAACTTGAACCATATCACAAAATACAAGTTATGGCATTAAACAAACCCTACAAAACATGGATTACAAATTTGCCAGTTCACAATGAGTTTAGTAAATTGATGAAATCATGTTTTGGGATCTGTTTTTTGCTTTTAATGTCTGATGGTAATTTTCCAGCAGTCTAGTTTTAATGAAAACATTTACTCATGTAAATGAGGGTTTCAATTTGCTTGTGTTGACAATATTATTTATTTTCATAGGAAAAAATCCTTCCTTTCTTCACCACCCAGTTTCAGAAGTCTTTTGGAATGTACCAAGGAAATGTCATCCTTCCTTTGACATTCATGTTTTGTTTGGGTTTTTTCTTTTATTTTAGTTTCTATGAAGTAATGTAAACTCTAGCTTAATTTGATCTGGCATCCCCGCAGTTGAACATTTGTAAGTATCTTGTATTGTGGCCCATCTGGGTTGTCATAGAAACCGGAGACCTCCATCCTCCTCATTGTTGTTGGAAATGGAATGCAAACAGGGCATCAAAGTGACATTTTTTGTAGTACAAGTGAGAGCCCTGTGAAGATCCAAACAAAAGGGGTTCTTACTGGACTTGTACTCCTGTGGGCTGTTGTAGCAGTTGTTACAGTACACCCTGTTTTCTCTTGAATATCTAGCAGCTGGGCAATTGAAAAAATGTGAGCATCATGAAAAAGCCAAGCTTGTGTGGTTAATCTTGTCCACAGCTTTTTCCTCTCTATCTTTTCTTGATGTATTTGTCTTGGACTGGACTGTTAACTAGCAAGGAGATCGGAGCCTGTAACTGCAAATCATTTGCACTGCTAGGGGCTGAAAGAACCAATTATGTAGCATGTCCACGTGGCTTAATGTTTCTCTGCTCTGATCTTCTATCCTCTTACAAGAAAAAACAGCCAAATACTTCTGGCAAACGTGTTGAAAGTTTTCCCTTGCAAAATATTAGAAATGCCAAGTGATCATTCTTCAAATCTGTATGCATCTCCCAGATGTAATTGCAGAATCACACACCGCTTCCCTTCCCCCACTACGCTCCAGCTGTGTACTCAGCAGTTCTGCCGGCGTGCTCGTGAATGGTCCTGTCTCCTCCCCAGGACAAAGAACCTTTGAAATCGCCGCTGAATGCTCGCCACTGCTGCCAATTGTACATGATTGTGGATTTCCAAAATAGGTTGAGAAATAATTTTCTAAATAGCGACTTGCTCATCGACTGAGAGACGGGCTCCGTCAGCACAAAGGGGGCACAGGAACAGTTTGGTTTTGTGTGTGGGAGAAAAATCTTGGTACAGTCTGTTCATGCTGAGTGTGCTGTTGCTGGCCTGAAAGCAGCTGCCTCTATAGCCTCTGCTGCTGGGTGCAGTTTCTTGAGCAATGTGGGTCACTGGGCAGGCTTCTGATCTTCTTTAAATTGATTAAGGAAATGAGTTTCTGCCCCTGTGCAAAAGATAGATCCTCCAGTTCAGAGAGCTACGCAGTATGAGAATCTGTGCTGCAAGAGTTAAAGGCCTGGAGCAAAACCCCCTCTTTCGTCATTGCTCTGGTAAACTGGAAGAGGAAGATGAGAAATGTGGAGGCAGAATGCTACAATCCTGCATTATTTGTCTAGTTCATAATAAATACATTCAAAATGCAGAGCAGGAAAAGGCCACTGAATTATTATTACTGTTTGCATAGTACTAGTATATATTAAATATATCAAAGGATCTTTGCAGAGTAGGTTTTTGGCCTGCAGAGCATTGTGTACTAATCATGCAGCCTACCAGCAGGGAAGCAAAATAGGAAAACCAGTTAAGAATGTGAATCTGTGGGGTTAAATCAATCATGGTTTACTGCTCAGTTATTGCACATGTTTATACGAAATATATATGAAATATGGAGTTTTTTCTTCAATGAGATAGTTATTCCTAATACATTGAAAAAAATTGCAAAGTATTCCTGGCACTACTATTCGTGTCACCTCAGACTTCCCTCTGGGCATAGGCCTGATAGATCACTGAGAAAGGGCTTATATGACTGAAGTGTGCCCTTTTTTCCAAGTCATTCTGATAAAATGTAATACTTTCTTCTACAAGCCCTCTTTGGCAGTGAGAAAGAACTAATTTTTGCTTGTTTGACTTCACTGCTTTTCGATTCAGCTTTACATTGTACGTGAGTGCTCTTTGCTTGTGTGAACCTGTTTTTTCTTACTGTTTTCTGTGTTTCCTAATTTCTTTTTTTGATATTGTTCTTTTGTTTTCTTCTGAAAACACCTCACAATCTGTGACAGCTTGACTGTCTTCCTATGCAAACTGACAGACATATTTTGGATTAACTGTGGTTTTGATATAGAATCACAGAATAGTCTGAGTTGGAAGGGACCCAGAAGGATCATTGAGTCCAGCTCCTAAGTGAATGGTTCTTATGGGGATCAAACCCATGACCTTGGCATTATTAGCACCATGCTCTAACCAACTGAGCACGAACATATTTACATGAGCTTTCAAACAATTGCCATGAAAGTCCTACTGGGCTCAAAATTAATACTGGCTATACAGTGCGAAGTCAAGTATTTCTGTTTGCATGTTAATGGGTTGGGGTTCTTTTGTTTGGTTGATTTTTTTTAATTTCTCCAACACCTATTACACATTGACATTTTTGTTAAAATTGGTTGATATTTCTCAGCTTTTGGTCATGGTGTTTCTTTTTTCAAAGTAAAGTTAGGTCACTATTTACTTACATGCCCTTGCATGTATTTAGTGATATAAAAGTGTGCACATGTAGGATAGATTTTTTAAAAGCCTCTTTTCTTACATCCTGTCTCAACTCCAGATGAATGACAATAGATGATAGTTTTGTGCCCTGTTGTATTTATTACGAAACAAAAAGAAACCCTGAAGCTTGTTTCCATAAAACAGTCCTGCATTTCAGCATAAACTTGGTTTATTCAGAGCTAGTGTGAGGGAAAATGTTTTCTCAGTTGTTTTTTTCATCTAATAGCCCCTCAACCTCAGATCTCACACAACCTGCTCCCTAATATTGAAACTCCTTTTGGCTTCTTATTTTGTGGAGAGGGTTATGTGGGAGCTTATTTTTATGGACAGGAGTTTAAAAGGGTACACATTACATGTATAAAACTTTAAGTAAACTCTCATTGCAAAGACAGCACAGCTTTAAGGTAGTTTTCTGGGTTAATAATAGGGCTTGAGATCCCAGTATGAGGAAAGCTACCAGACCTGAGGACACAAAGCAAGATGGCTTGCTGTAACAACCTGTGCTTCAGTTGCTAGGTTTCTGTAATCTTTCAGTCCTTCTCAACAGTGCAACATGTGATTCCTTTAAAAAAAAATCCATCTGTGTGAAACCGTTGGAGGAAAACTGCTGTTTTGTGATTTCCAGCTATTAGAGACAGGTGTGGTCGGTGTCTTTAGAGAAACACGAAAGAGACACAATGATGCTGTTTCTTAGAAGTCCATGGGTTTTGAGATAGCGCTTCCAAACACATTCGGAACTGAATTGTCATGCAAGAAATGCTGAGTGAATGTCAATGAAATAATACCTCTGAGTTTCATTAAGACTGTCTGATACCTCCTAGTGCAGGTTTAGCTCATCAGACCAGTTTGTAGAAGGAAATGTGTTTATCCGGTTATACATTGCATGTTCTCTGCAGTAACTAGCAAGTCAAACATATGGTGTGAAAAAGAACTTGCACTTCATTATGTGATGAAAATATGTTTAATGTTTTTGTTTAATCTTTTTTTTTTAAGCTAATTTGCCTTTTAAATCTAATATGGGCCTGAAGTGGCACTGAAGAAATTTTGGTCTTCTGTAAAACCACATATTGTTGAGAATTGCATAAAGAGGAATTACAGGAGAGCTTACTTTCTCTTTCTTACCTCTTTATGCTGGGTTAAAAGATGTATTCACCCACCTCATGGGCCTCCCAAATGCTCAAGAAATCTTTTCTACTGACATAATATAAAAGGAAGATACTTGGATTATTTTTGAGAGGTCTTCTTTACGAAGAGAATAATAAGACAGTGTAGAGCAAAATAGTTCCTTCTGAAATATTTTCTAAGAGGAAAAATAACAAACATTACCAAAAAGTTCTAAAGAGGTACATTTCTCAGGTGTTTAGTTAAAAAAGTCTCCATCAGCTGCAATGTTGCAGTCCTCAGAGGTGAGCATAGCCCACTTGTCAGAAAACAGTATTCCAAATGGGGTTAGCAGCGGTGGCTGACCGCTCCAGGAGGTGGAAGCACTTCCTCAATACTTTATTCTGAAAGCAGTTTCAACAC
The DNA here is from genome assembly GCA_013398075.1 of Notiomystis cincta. Taxonomy (NCBI): domain Eukaryota; kingdom Metazoa; phylum Chordata; class Aves; order Passeriformes; family Notiomystidae; genus Notiomystis; species Notiomystis cincta. The sequence continues at coordinate 90,902 of VZRX01008213.1, forward strand.
TAGATGCTTACAGCCAAGAATTTTGGAGCTTTAAGTCCTGATTCTAGTACATACTTCAAAAAAATGAAAGCACAAGTTATAGAGGCACTGGGTACAATTCATGTGTAAAATTCTTTTTTACAGAAGTAAGAGCTAAAGTGTGGCACAGAAATGTCGTTCTGCTTTCCTTCAGTGCTATCCTAGTCTGACAAATTTCATTCCTAGCTCAAACAAGATTTCATTGTATTAGAGCATTGAAGCACTGTGGATAGATTTTTACAGAATAGTAGATATGGATGCTTTAGATAAATTTCTTCAGTGTCCTAATTGTGTTTGTTTCAAATTTAGGTTTGGGAGTGATCTTTAGTAGAGAAATTATGTCCAACAGAATTAATCTTGCACTTTGTTTATAACAAATGGTATCAACAAGATCATTCATTATTCTTTAAAAAAACTGTTGTTAAAAAAGTGCTTATGTTCACATTTTGAGCAAGTGTATTTTAGAGGTAAGAAGTAATTGTCCTCTGCCAATTCACTTTCCTGAGGCAGCCTCAGTAGCCTGACAGTTTTGGATTCACTGTGTTTGGTCACATCCACAAATTCTGAATTTCTTTTGTGTATTACAGGCTTAGATGGCACAAGTTAATTGCATTAAAGACTGAATTGGCATCTTTAGACTAAATTTAAGAAAATTAGAGAACGGAGGTCCAAAAATCTATTATATATGTAGAAGGTGGGTCTAATGGTCTTTAATGATCACCCTTGCAAACCAAGTCTCTTAGGTTACTTTTGGGTGGGTTCAGTAGCAGTATTTAGTTTTCTGTTGTAAGAGAAGGACCACCCCTGTTCTCTTTGTACAGGAGGGGATCTTTGACAACATGCACCAGAACTCAGAAATAAAATTCCTGAACCATTCTGAACAAGGACAGGGCTGGATTCATTGCTTGCCTTGTAGCACAGATTTTGTTTCAGACACTTCAAAGTTATCAAGTCTTAGAAAACAGCAGTTATTTCAAAATATTAGCTGAAGGTTGAGAAACCTACTGTAGAAGTAAGTTATATTTATTTATGGAGATACATGCATATGCAAGTATCACAATATGTTAAAAAACAGAAGAGAAATGGGAAAGGATAATAGAGCTAATTGCAAAAAGAGTCATCATTCGTTTATATAGACCAGTTCCATATACACTTTATGTTGTGAAGTCATTTACAACAGTTAAAAAATCCGAAGAATTGTGTAAAATGTCATTCAAAAGTGCAGATTTTGTAGTGTTTCGTTTATTTTTAAAATAATTTGGATTCTGTTCCAGATTGTTTACAATCCCTCCTTCCAAATTTGTTTCCCTTTTATCTGTGTAAGCATGTGCTGACACTGTTACTCAGTATACACAAATGCTAATCTACCTTCATGCACATGGAAAATAGCTTTCCTGGCACTGAGCTTAAAACTCTCATAGAATACATTATTAATCGAAGAAGTCTCTTTTTAGAAAAGCTGTTCATTTATGTGGTCACTGTTGAGAAGGTTATAGAGAAATATAATGCTGTTTGTAAGCAGTGTGGTCTTCAGACCATACAACAAACAACCCCAGATACTGAAAGTGCATTTTAAAAAGATTTAAATTTCAAAAGTAATTTTCCTTCTCTGTACTCTGGTTGCATACACTAACGCGATCTAATTATAATGTAACGACAACTTCTTTTCTATTGCCCTGCATGCTTTAATGCTCTAAATACGTTTCTCTTGGCAGGTCTTTGCAGTGAGGTGAAAGTGTGATAACTGTTGGGTTCCCCATTGTGAATAATTCCCTAGTTCTGCATTTGGCTTTCTGATAGATCATGTATCTCTGAAGTTCAAGGGGTAGAGTTGTGAGGGAAGTGGGTAGGGCGAGGCTGGTGTCCATCTGTGTAGAATTCAGCTGAATCTGACTGCAGCTCAGTAACAGAGCGCCAGCGCAGCTTCTGCGAGGGCTGCCGAGCTGAACTGTTCCTTCAGTTCCACGTGCTGGTCCTGCAAGCGCTGCCGAGCCTTATCAAACACAGCCAGTTGGTGCTGCTGGTCTGAAAGCACAGGGGAGCTCTCGTGTGGAAGGTTAATGGAGTGTAATTAGAAAGAAGAATGAGCTGCTCAGCCACTCTATCTCACTCTACCTGCACTGAGAGTGACAAGTGCTCTGATCTTTTATAAACCCTAGAGCAGGGGTTTAACAGTCTAAAATTATGACAGTATAACTGTCAAACAAGCAGGCACACTGTGAAGAAGTAGTCTGAACTTACGGAGAGGAATGTTTGTGTTCCCTTATGTAGACTCTGTTAGTACTTTTTGCATGCAGGATATTGTCCATACTCATATAGCAGGTCTCAAATCCATTCTCCTGTGAAGTATCCACTGATATCACAAAGATCTTTGTGTGCCATTTGTACCTTCTTCATGTCTGCATATCACATAACCATTACCTTGCAGGATGAAGTGATGGCACCATCCTAGGGCTTTGATACCAAGGAATTAAGCTTGAGAAGCGTTCTGGTGGAAGCAAAAACAGTTACTGGGATTTATATTCCGGGAACTAAACAAAATTTGAGATTACATATATAAATTGAAATTGGATACCAATGCCTGATCCTGTGAATTAAGTTAGGCACTATGTATATCTGTTGCAAACTATCATGTTCTTAAAATGTTTTTTGTCTTTCATCTATAGCATGCAGTTGTGGTTTTTTTTTCCCTTTTAATAGAGTACAGATAAACTTTAATTATGCAACTACAACTAGGAAGTAGAGGGAAGACACCTCACATCAGTTCTAAAAATGACAAGGAAATTACTGGTTTAACTTCCTGCATGTTATAGGCCATTATATTCTAATAAGTCTGATGTTTTTTGATTCAGGGAGAATTGGACAGTTTGGTTATGAAGTGTACTAAATTTTTGTCTTCCACATCTTTGTTTTTCACACAACAGGTGGTAGATTAGTCTGCCAGATATTCTGAAGGCCCTTGCAATGTCAGCAAGTTTATTAGGGGAAATTTGCCCAGCTAGTCCTAGCAGGCAATCCACATCCTGCATTGCAGTGGAAGGGAAAAAACATCCCAGCAAGTCTGACCTGAAGAATTTTTTTCCCATTCGAAGTCTAAAATCTTTAAAAATTTAAATATGTAAAGAAGGGATACAATGGAAGGCAATCAAAGGAAGAAGAAAAGGTTGCTTTGCTTAGCTTCTTTTTCTCTAACTGTGGCCAGTATCTTGTGTTTCAGAAGAAGGTGAAAGAAGAACCTTGAGTATATCTGGTTGTTTGTGCCTCTGGACATGTTCATGTTCTAAAGAGTAAGGCTGTCTTTATGAGGAATTTCAGTGCTGGAGAAGCACGCTGGGAACAGTGATGGCACTTGCACTGTCCCTCGTATGGAAGGAGAATGAGCAGAGGCTTCCCAAGTCCCAGATCTGTCTCCCCCTCACATGTACTTTACAGTCTGCTCTGAAACTCAGATTAATCATTTCCTTTGGAAAGTAGGATGCCCTTTTTCTAGAGACTTTAAACCATGGCAGGCCATTACCTCTCATATTAGGCTGGTCCAGCGTTTAATCATGTCTGCATCTTATTTCAAGGTTGAATTTGTCTACCTTCAACTTGCAGATACAGAATAATAATTTTACATTTCTCAGTAAAAATAGAAAGTCTCCCATCATTGGATTTCTCTTCTGTATGCAAATATCTGTACTCAGTGAGTAGTCACCTCTCAATAAACTGGTTATGTGGAGCCTCAGTAAGCTTCTCGTTACACAGTGCTGATTGTTGGATCCTTGATTGTTGTTGTGGTTTTCCTTTGAATTGTCCCCAGTACCTCTGTGTCCCTCAAGAAAAAGGTAGCTTTCCATTCTTTTGGGAAAATGCCTATTCTCATGTGTTTTAATTTAAGAGTGGTGGTAGTTGAGCAAATCTTCAGGTTTTGTGTAGTTTTAGCCATACTTAGTAATGCACCTTTTGTACCAAGATAAACAAGCACAGTTCCTCTCCCCATGCCATTTAAATTAGGAGGGCAAGGAAGAACCATGGCTTTGTTTTTCAGAGAGTCACTGTTGTCTAATCCACAAACCTTGATACAATTGAAGGCCAGCAGTTTGGAACTTCTGCAGTTATTTAATTTGATGTCTTCACTGTGAAGCAGGCATTTTTCTTTGTTTTGATTGTCCTTGGTTAACTAAAGAGAATAGGACAGCAGGTGTGTTTAGCTGAACAGAAGGCCTGTATTTGATGTACTGTTCAAATTACTGGGAAGAAGAGAAGAGTCTCTCATTTGAGAGAGGTGAAACTGTGACTTTTTGCTCTAATAAGTCATTCCACTTATGAAGTAGAGATCAACAGTGAACTATGATGCGGTGTTATTACTGATAGATTTTAACTGAATTGGCACTAAAGAGTATTTAATTGACAACAGGGAAAATGCTGGTGTTAGTTTGTGACATTTGTAAAGCAACTGTGGAAAGGAAATATTAGATGTTGTTAACAAAATCAGAGTTATCAATAGGGGGTTGTACGACAGAGTTTGAGCATCCAGATCTTTCTGTTCACAAAAGAAGGCATTTCCATTTTGTGGTTTAGTAAAACCAGTCCCCTTGCTTGATGCTTCTGATCAGGCATGAGGCACATGAGCATGAAGTATGTGTGTTTCCTTTCGTGAGGAAGAGAGGTGTGATTCAGTCAAGAGAATAGCTGTGGGATGCACAAGAACCCTACTGAAGCTGACTAAATTTTAGTCAAGGACTGTGATAGTGTGCACATTAAAATGTGCAGGAGTATGGTGTAAAATTACCTTATGACTCTCCTTTCCTTTTGAGTTATTCAAAATATGAGGAGTTACCAGATTAAAAAGTGCACTTCTCTTTAGGTTGTTTGTTTCTAAAACACGAAATAAGTTTACTTATTTAAATTGCTCTACTTTGCTTGCTTAATGCAGACAAATTCAGTTTAAAGGATGTCATGTTATGAGGTAAATCACAGGCAGAGGAGAGAAACCGCAGTTCTGGCCTGGCAGAAGCGTTTAGCTGTAGTAAGCAGCTCCTGTGTATAGATGCAAATGGCTTTCCCATGGGGGCAGCTGTTCCTGTGTGTTCACCTGCATAAGAATGACAATCCACAGCGGTTTTTGTTCTGAGATGTTATATCGCAGGCTGCAGTCTATGACAGATTTTACAAAACCACATTACATGCTTCTAGTAAACTAGGTTCAGTTGGAGATCATACAGACTTTTTTTTACATTGAAGTACAAAAGAACTCTTGTTTAATTTCTGAAAATATATCTAGATGACTTTTTTATTTTTACCTTAGGAATGGGGTTTTTTTCTCCGTGAAACAGACAAATGGGGATAGAACAAAAAGATGGGCAAGATAAAATTAAAATGAGCACTGTTTCCAATGTAGTCAGCAGTTTAATTCTTTTAATTTCTTCAGTATTTTCATATTGAGCTTGTCCCCATATCCTTTTACGAGTTTGTATTTGTACTTGGAAGTATTTCTGTAAAGGAGAAAAACCTAAAGCAACATAAACTTTGTCAAACCTTGTCAAATTAAAAAAAAAATTCTTTCATTTCATTCTTCCTTAATTACATTCAAAGTACTGCACTTAACTCTTTTTCCTGTTCTGTTTTACCTATTGTCATACACTTAATTCCCCATTCATTAATTGCTTCATTGTTTAATTATTGTTGCTGTTCTTCCAAGTTTCTTTCTCTTAACATAAGTGCTGGGATAAGAAGTAGATACTGTACTTAGTTAATATGTAAGCTGCAGGAAAACATTGTATATGTGCTGCCTCTACTAGTTTGTTCTCTGTACCCTGCTTTGTGCAAGAGTAAATATTCTAAAACAAGAAGACAGTGATGCATAAGGCATCTCACGGTACAGCATTCCCTTCCAAAAATTAATTGGTCTTGTGCTGGTAATGGGAAATGGTAAAAGACACAGTACTGAAAATAAAGCAATCAAGAAGTCATATAAAGCAGAACAGCACAACAGCTGGTTTTGGCCATTTTAATTTATAATTCTAGCTATGTTTTTAAATTTAAAGAAAAAATATTAAGCATTCTCCCCTGTCAAGAATGAAGGAATGAACATTATTTTCAGAACTGTCATAATCCACTTCTGCATGATTTCTGGCAGCTTTAAGTGGTGTTTCTTTATCATAAAGGAAATATTCAGCATCTCTTTCAAAATATATATGTTCATGTGTGAACCGTGTGTTTGTTTCAGAATCACACCTGCAGGAATTAATTTAAAATATAATTTTCTACCAGCATTTTTAATGACAAAAATACTTTTCAGATTGTGCCAATGCTATCTAATAAGATTTATCCAACATAACATTAAAGTAAATTTTTATGGAATTAAGTTTTGTTTAAATTCCATTTTATACCATATGCCATAGTCAGAAATTGTATTAAAGACATTAAGATTGCAAAGCAAACTCATGAATTTGGGGGGTACCAAAACTAAGTGGCTTGTGTCTAGTGCTCATCAGTATTGTAAGTGTACTGTTCAGTTCATCCCACAGGACCATCATGGCAGAGGGAGGAGAAGCATTCAGTTGCCCTCACATGCAACCTCTTCTAGACATGCACAAGTCCTTTTCTAGTCCTCGTGTCTTTGTGCTGCTTTTGGCTGTGTTTTCTGTGAGCTGAATGCAGCACATGCTCTTTGGGACACTTACTGGAGTGTTGGCAATGCAGCCATCGACTGGGTAAGGTTAGATACCCATATATTTTAACTAAAGCTTTAAAAAAATACAGGTTTTTCAGCTATAAAAAGAAATAGTGCACATTTCAGTAATGATGCCCAGTAAGGCATTTGAGTAAGAAGTGGAGGTGGTCTCCCAGTCCCAGTGCTACATTTCTGTTCAGCATTCAAGCACCACTGCCTCAGGGGGAGCCTTTTCTGACTGAAAGATATAGGTGCCATTTTGATCACCTTTAAGAAGTAGGAAATTGTATGATTCTTTTTTCTGGAAGTAAAATTCTTTCTAATTTAGTTGGTTTAGATTGAGTTGATAAAAAGATCTGGCTATAAGTGAAGCGCAGCCACAAGTGCAGAACCATAAAAATACAGGATAACCACAGAAATAGCTGAAAATATTTCTATAGTCCTTAGATCATTCTTTCAATGGAATTTAATTCAAGCTGGTTTGTACTACAGTTTTTTTTTTCCTTACTGGTGTAGATTCTGCGTCATCAATTTCTATAATTGGATTTCACTATTTTAAATTTTAGATACCATCTTAAAGCAGTAGATGAGTGTACAATTACTCTCCTTGCTTGTAATCTTTCCATTCCCAAATTCCATTCCCAAAATGCACCCTCTTTGCAGGTTAAAGATTAATCAGAGCTCCAAAATATTTTAGCTTCTTTCTGCCATGGAAGTTCTGGTATCTTTTCTTTTTGGGTAGTGATGGAATGGGATTGACAGAGAGAAGGGAGGCTGGAAAGGAAGATGGCAGAGCAGTGAAATTCCCTCCATCTTTCCGACTTCCAAGTTGGAGCTTATTTGAAATCCGTACTTCCTCTTGACCATTTCACTCGCAGCAGTAGGGACCTTTTATATCCCAGAGAACATCTTGGTCATTGGAGGGCACAGGTAACAGAGGATCCATAATAGCTGACTTCCTGAGATTGGAGAGCAGGAAAGAGAGTCACTGGCAGGCAGCTGAGCAGTTCAAACCACGTCAGCTTTGGGTTTGTGACATGAAATGTATGTATTGCAAGGTTATTTAGTACTCTAGTTTACTCATTCTTTAAAAAAATATCTTCATATTTTAATTTTTATGGAATTTTGAAGTTTAAAAACAGGCCTTCCTTTAGATATGGATGCTTGCCTGAACATGTTTCCTGAAAGAAGAGGAAAATGTGTCACCAAATACAACAAGGGATCTAGCATTTAAAAGAGAGATGTACTCAGAGAACTATTTTTTCCTTGATTGACTGATTAAAATGGAAATAATACTTAGCTAATAAGGATAAAAACTTTAAACCTTATTAAGCTTTAAATTTGCTCCAAGGACTTTGCTTATCCTATAACAACATATTCATGGTAGTTTTTATATGAGCACAGAGATGTCTTTTGGCACAGATACATGGCCAAGAAGATCTATTTTCTGCTTAATCAAACCAAAATAATCTTCCAATGCTGCATTAGGATCTGGCCTGTGGCATGAATGAGAAAGTGGTATAGCAAAATGTCACAATATTGATTGCAATTATTAACTTTAAGGAAGGGTCATATGAGATGTCTCGGGCTCTGAACTCAGCGGTGTGAGCGGTTCCTGATGAGATTAGCGATAAAGATGTCAAGACAGCAAGAGCTCTGAGATGATGTAGTGCACTGGGTTTGGAAGTAGTCTGATAGTAACCATTGCACAGGGCTGGCAGTTCCTTTTTGGGTAGAATACAGTTCAGAAGAAAGGATGAGATTATTAAATTCTTTCACATTGTGGATGTAAAGAGAGGATTGGCATTCAGTTTTGAGGAAGGTTCAGTAAACTTGAAAAACAAATGCTTTTCATATATTCGTATTATATCAGGAAAAGACTATTCTAGGAATATGAGGAGAACTAGAGCTTTATGACATGCAGAAAACTTATGTTGTGTGCATGATGATGTGTTTGTGATTGAGTTAATCTCAATTTAAAATGTTGAAGTTGTCAGTAAGAATTACATTAAATATTCTTAAATAAGAGTGAGGAGGAAAAATGGCAATGATTACATTTAAAGAATTAGGAATATTTCTTAAGAATTCTGTGGTACATTTAGAACACCTGAATCTGACTGGCATTCAGTGTCTAAGACGTGCAGCTAGGACTTGATATCAGCCTTGGCAAATCTCAGTCATACAGACTGTACTTTCTGCAGCACAAACTGTTTTTAAAATTGATTAAGAACAGTCAAATAACTGAGGAACAATTTTAAAATACAGTGCTAATGAAGTCTGACAGTAAACAAGAGTTTCTTCCGTAGCACCCTCCTGTTGCTGTTCCCCACTGAAGGAGGCTCTGCTGAGGTTGCTGCAGACACGTGCTGGGCGCCTGTGTGGCTGCGGAGCGGCGCTTCCAGCAGGCTGCCGGAGGAGCCGTGAGCTTCGCCCGCTGTCAGACCAGCGGCGTGGGCTGAGCAGGGGGGAGCACTCAAAATGGGAGATCTGCTCCGAGTCTCTGTGTAGGTGCAGCCCTGAGAGACTCGTCTGGATTTGCTAATTGAGCTATGGACTTTGAAATATGGTGTTCAGAGCGTCTCTCTTGATAATTACGAACAAACATAATCCCAACAGTCTTGCAGATAGTGAAATGGTTTCTGTAGTTTCAGCGTGGTATTTTTACTGACAGTTGGTAGAAGCAGCTTATTAAACTGCGTAAGCAATTGGCATGCAGTGCAAACTTCAGTTTTACTCCCTGAATCTTAAAAGCATTAGATGTTTCTTCCAATTTAATATCTGCATAATGGATATGGATGGCAGGCTATGCTGCTGCCAGGCAGCTCTCAGCAGCCTCCAACAGGCTAGTGTAGACTTCCAGAGCAACGGCGTTTTTCCACTCACGTTATCCATCTTGTGCCAAATATGCTGAGCCTCGGTTTTTGCACAAGGCACTAACACAGATTGTGCTTGGGCCCTGTTTTACCCCATGTCTGCAGGCCATGGTTCAGGCCCGGGGGTGGAACAAGCGGTGTGTGAATGCCATGTGACTCACCTCTCCCGTGCTCTCCTCGCTGGCTCTTGTCCTGCTGTAGCAGTATGGCAGCGGAGTCCTCAGCCTGCCTTTCCCTCTCTCTCTCTCTTTTTTTTTTTTTTTTTTTTTTTTTTCCCAATTGTCCCCCCCTGT